>JAYMTP010006531.1:0-11989 GCA_036897365.1 Geranium brycei | reverse complement strand
CGAGTGGATGAAATATTTTTCGGATTGTTGGGTATGCACAAATGGTAATTTGAAAATTGGGTGTATCAAAGTTAGAAACGTAAAATTTTGGGTGTATCAAAGTGTCCTTTCGTAAGCGTACATTTTGTATTATTATTAAATAATAATTTGCCAATTTAAGGATTTTTGAGTTGAAGTTGTTCGAAATCCCAAAGTTATCCGGGAATAAAAATAATGGCAGTGAGCACTTAAATTAATTAAAAGAAAAATGATACACTAGTATACCTAAGTATCAATCATTTTTACTTTAATATAGCTAATTGTGGATGAAATCTTTTTTGGTAAGTTCGGTACGCATAAATGGTAATTTGAAATTTGAGTGTATCAAAGTTAACGTAAAATTTTGGGTGTATCAAAGTGTCCTTTCGCAAATGTAAAATTTTTTATTATCATTAAATAGTAATTTGCCAATTTAAGGATTTTTGAGTTGAAGTTGTTTGAAATACCAAAATTATTCGGGAACAAAAATAATGGTAGTGAGCACTAAAATTAATTAAAAGGAAAATGGTACATTAGTATACTTAAGTATCAATCATTTTACTTTACTATACCTAACTTATTTTTTATTTTGCGTAGTACCCTAACTATCAGCGTTTTTCACTCTATTACAATCCGTCCAATTCTGTTAAAAATTAGTTGAAAAGACAAAATTCCCTTCAGTACATTTCAAAATTAACCAATTCATAACATATTTCGTAACCAAACCCTAACCCCCATCTCTGCTACATCCATCGACAAGTCTCGCCTCGCCTCACCTTTGGCTGCCTCTAGCTCAAACAATATCACTCAGCCTCCAGACCCATTGCCAACAACCTCTATCTCCATCGCGATCTAGCCTCAGCCTCCTCTCTATTTTAGTCATGAATCGCCTCATCTTGCCTCACTCTGATTCCCCTCGCCGAAAAAATGCTCTGTTGAACTCTGATTCTCATCGCCTTGCCTCACTTATTCTATTTTGTTTTGTCCAGGTTTTTTTCGACGATGAGTCGAGGTTCCAGATCGACGAGTTGCAGCAAGTGTCCAAAATCTTGGCGTTAGAGGTGGGTCAATGATGCGGATGAATTTTACACCTCTACCTGAGTCAAATCTCCTCACAATTAACTCGATTTCGTCCCATTTTAGGTAGCTTTATAGCTATTTTGTACCAATTGAGGTTAATGTGTGGATGTGATAAATTTGTAGAAAAATAAATCATTTCGAGGCATTTTTAAGCAAAATGGAGCTCGAGAGAAAAACCGAGATTGAACCGAGATGATTTGGTGCTAGGAGGAGCAATAGGAGTAAGTCACGACACCTGGTCGTGACACTGGGTATCGTGAGTCCGAATAGAGAGGAAGAGCACTTGCAGGACAAAGGCGAGTCATGACACCCCGTCGTGACTATTAGTGTCGGTTGTCACACTTGCAGGAGCGATATCATTTTCATTTGAAGTTCGAATGGAGCGAATTATATACCACGGTGAAGAGCATATAAAGCTCTACAACTTTGAAGGAGGAAGCTCGGTCATTGAAGCTTTAGATTACGATATATCGTCCGGTTAAACAAGCTGACCATCAACCTGATACCCAAGTAGAGAACTTTTTTTTGCCTAAATTCAAGAGCAGGGATTGAATTTCATTTCTCATGAAGTAAGTTTTCTCATCCGAGGTCTGGAAGAGGATTAAAATAGCGTCGGAAATGGCTGATTGTTAGAAAATATGTCTGAAGGACTGTAGAATTTTACTAAGGCAAGTCACGACCCACCCAGTCACGACCCAGAGTCGTGACTCGGGGTTTCATGATTCAATCACAGTGCCAGACCCTTCGTTTTTCAGTTGGAAAATGCCCATTTTACCCCCAGATCGTGTATTGGTATAAATAGAACATTTTAGGGTTTCTTTTGGAAGAGTTCACCACATTAGAGTAGTCTTAGAGAGGTTTAGAGAGCCTTGGAGACTCCTTTAGGGGGGGGGGTCTCCTAGGGTTCCAAGGAGGAAGAAGAAGCCATGGATGAAGATGGAGCTCAAATTCAAGATGGTGATTGGGTAGTAAGGTTCTCTTTCTCTTAGTTGATTTACCTTAGTTTTGTGTAGAGATTTATGGGTTTTGACTGTAAAGATTGTGGATTTTGATGTTTTGTTGATGGATCTTAGATTAGATGATGATTTGTGGATAGTTTTGCTTGGTTGTGTTTAAATGGTGTTGGGATAGCCACCTTAGGCCTTTGATGATGGATTGTGGATTGATTGGTGGTTGAGCATGTGATTGAGGCTTTGAAGTCCTAATTTAGTGATTTGTGCACTAGAGATTGGTGGGGTTGTCAATTTAGGGTTGATTTGTCATTAGTAGATTATGAGTTTTATTGTTGATTTGATGATTAATCTAGTAGATTGTTGATGAGCATGTTAATATATGGCTAGATTGGAGATTAGGCATGGATTTGAAGTGGATTACAATTGAATTAGTGATTAACTCATAAAATAAAATGGGTGAGGGTTCTGGTCTAGGGCCTTGCTCATGTATCTCAATTAGCCAATAATTATGAAGCATGAGTACAGGATCAGGCTTACATCTTTCCTTTCGGGAGGACATGCACGATTTATAGCATATAGTCCCAACTCCAACGCTAGGGATTACCTAGAGGGTTTCTAAGAGGGGAATGGGGTTATCTGAAACTCTAATCGATGCGGGTTAGATACGGGTAATTAATTTCGCAGCTTTCATGGATTCACAAGAGTCGATGTTTGGTTGAACTTGGTGATCTCAACACCTTGAATACAATAACTTAATCAACTTCCCATTTTGGTAATTGACTTTGTCGCCAATTCATGAAAATGGTTTCATTAGCTAAGTCCATTTAAAGTTTGTAAATTCTAATTTTGCTCTTGCCATTAATTGAGATGAGTGAGTGTAATTAGATGGTTGGAATTGACAACTCCGACACTTCAATCTTAATTTCGCCCCTACAAAGGGTGAGGAGTTAATGATTTCGAATTTGGTATTTCCTTAAGTAAGAGATTGGGAACTTTACTTGTACTCTTGCCATTAATCGAGATAGGTGAATGCAAGTGAAGGATTGAGTACGACTTAAAATCGACTAGGGGACTTAATTATCGATCTTAAGCTTAAGTGATTATCGCGCTTAGTGAAATGATTTCCAACTAAATTCAATATATTCCCCGGATTTCTAAACTTCCCAAATTACTTGGATTTTTGACACATTTCTGAGTTTGCTTGCCATTTACCTTCATCGCATGGTTTGGAATGTTTGGATGGATTAGTCTTTAGTTTCTCCATTCCCTTGGTTTTCGCTTGAACCCGATAATTCCGAACACTTAGGCTAATGTCCAGTGGCTGAAAGTAAAAAATAATATTTTTATTCATAGTAACTCATGTGACTATTTTGTAGCATTAGTCTTAGCACGATTAAAAGGCGGTAAGCGTTTTATACGAGTCACTATTGTTTGGAATCGGTCTAAAATTACTTCATTGTCAATACTAACGAATACTTTGTTTAACTTGAATTCCAATTAACCTACGTTAAATTCAATATAGTTAATATAATTAATCAATATTCACCAAAATAATGAAAAAATTGGAAAAAAATATTATGCATAAGTCATTATATATAATAATAATAAACCACAATGAGCCAATCACAACAATTAAACACTAAAAAATAATTTACTAACCTCAAACTGCCGTAATATAGAATTTGAAAGAAAGAAACCTAAATAAAAGAGGGATTGAAAACTTTGCAGACTATATATGAAAAAAGAAAATTCTAAAACTCAAAACTCAATATTATAATTTATTGTGAGAAATATATTTATAGAGACGGTAAACCTATATTAATTAGGAAACACTATTCGAATAAGAAACAAATATAAAGAGAAGAAGGAAAAAAGGGAATATGAATTTGTTTTTAATTATTAATTTAACTATATATTATAAACATTAGGAAACTTAAATTGATTAGATAATATTTATAATAAATTAGTTAGCAATAGGTGTGTTATTATAAGTAAGTTATATAGAAAGAAAATCAAAGTATTCGGCAAAAAGAAGCAGGGTTAAAAGTTAGTTTTATTTTAAAAAATTGTAGAATATATATACAAAAAAGAAAACTTTGATTGGGCAAATAGGGGCAACTGCCCCCTGTGCTTCCGCCACTGCTAGTGTCTACTAGCTAAACCTTCTCGTGAAATCGATATTTGGGTCGCAATTTTGCTTTTCTTTTAAAATAACTGGTACATTTACTAATAACGCGGGAGGATGATGGTTTCATAGGTGAAATTTCAGCCGAACGTTAGAGTAAATGTCGCCGTTGTCTAAACCCGAACACATTTTCCTGAAGCCTAACGCCCACTGGCTAATCCTCCTTGTGGGATCAATACACAAGTCTTCATTGAAAGTCCATTATTACCGAGCGACTAGTACACTGCCGTGTGCATCGGGTACTCGATACCCGGTCGAGTCAGTCAATTCAGGGGAGTTTGGGATGAATAGGGACGAAAGAGGAGGTGGGCGGAAGCGGAAGCAGATGTGAACGCGTACAGTGACGGAGGAGGAAGCAGACGACAATGACGCTAGAGGAGGAGATCTCAGATTTTTTATATGTTTATTTATTATTTAATTTATAAAAAGGATAATTAAGCCTTGCATTTAAGTTTTAGATTGAGGGGGGTATCATTTTGGGTTTAATCAATATTTGATATTTTTTAAATTTTAAATTTTGTTAAATGTTTGACTGAATGTAGTAAAGTAAAAACAATAAATAATTATAGTGTTATACATACTAGAAAATTAAATTGAGAATGTTAAAAGTAAAAATGGTTGATATTAAAGACAAAAAAATAACAGCATAATGATACAAAACTATATTGCTCATTTTCCTACATTGAATTCAACAAGAAACAGAAAAACATGGATTTTGCGGAGAAAGGCCGACAAAATTGAAAATCTAAAATCAGAAAGAGAAAATGAGAGGAATTGAGACTCAGAACAGTAAATGGTTAGGTCTTCAGCCTCCTCCTCCAATCTCTCGTCGAATCCGATTCACCAACCTCACTCGCACCAGATCACTTGCAGTGTCGTCTCTCAGACACAGATCCGTTAAGCTCTCTTCTTCTCCTTCATCGTTTCAGTGCTCAAACGAGAGGAAGAGGGGACAGTACCCGCCTGAAACCGACGTCATCATTGTCGGAGCCGGTGTCGCCGGCGCAGCTCTCGCTTACACTCTTGGAAAGGTTTTGTTCTATTATCTTTAATTGCATACTTAATTATTAAATTGTGTACGAGTAATATTGGAGATAAACTTAATGGGATTGCCATGTAATTTAATCTTTTGAATTATTTTCTTGGATTATTTAGGTCGGTTGCATTGCATTGCTGTCTGTAGCTGTAGGTATAAAATTATTGGTCTTGACATACTTCAGGCTTTGGGATAAATAATCATTTTAATGACTAGTAATATGAATGCCAATTTTGGAATTGCTGGTTGGGAATGAACAACATTGTTGTTTCTGGTTCCGTATTGAGGTTAGATGACTTGATTAGAAGTTAAAGTTACAAATTTGTTTAAGGCGATTTTCAAGTTGGTTGTATTTAGCCTACAGAAGAACAAATAATATAATCGTGCATAGTCTTATTTCTTGAAATGTCAGACTGAAGGCAATTTACAACTTATTACCTTTTATGGTGTTATTGTCTGTATATGAATGAAGAAGTAATAGCTCTGGACTTCCATACTCTAGTTATTGTAATTGCTAGTAAACATGGTGGAGTATGGATTCAATTGTACACAGGTGGCATGTGCAGGCTTGTTCTGAACTTTTCGTATCTGCCTAACGTTCAATTTTAAATCTGAACTAGTCAGTTCACTTTTTACTCCCAAGTCAAACTAATAAGTGGAAGGAGTCAGATGATTAAATAACAGTGATGCTAGTCTACATTGTATTGACTTATTTGTGGATGTGATGATTAACGGGTCGTTTTAACTCGAGTATGGTAGTTATCGTTGGTTAATGATTATAGGAAGGACGGCGAGTTCATGTAATCGAAAAAGACTTGACGCAGCCTGATAGGATTGTTGGTGAACTGTTACAACCTGGGGGGTATTTGAAATTGGTTGAACTGGGCCTTGAAGGTAAGCATGAAAATTTGCATGCTCCTTGATCCAGTTTTGGCTGTGAAATTTTACGTATATGCGCATTGGACTGTAGATTGTGTCAATGAAATTGACGCCCAGAGAGTGGAGGGATATGCTCTCTTCAAGGAGGGGAGAAATATTAGACTCCCATATCCTTTGGAGAAATTTCATGCTGATGTGGCAGGGAGGAGTTTTCACAATGGGCGTTTCGTGCGGCGAATGAGAGAGAAATCAGCCACTCTCCCCAAGTATTATTTCTTGCTTTCCTTTTCTTATTGGTCAGGCACTACATGCTCCGCTTTTCTGAATTTGGGTCCATGGTACATTTCTGCATTAGTTGGCATTTATTGTGCTTCTCTATTGTTTGTTTTCTGCTCAGTGTACAGCTGGACCAAGGAACTGTAATCTCTCTGCTTGAAGAAAACGGGACCATTAAGGGGGTTCAATACAAAACTAAGGAGGGTTCAAAACTTGCAGCTTATGCTCCACTCACAATTGTTTGCAACGGTTGCTTTTCGAATCTGCGACGCTCTCTTTGCAAGTCCAAGGTGAAGTTGCCATCTTAATATTGTCCTGTTCTTCTCTTTTAGATATTGTGTTTTACAAGCAATAAAACATTAAATTGATGAAAGAGAGGATGAGATCCCGAAATGGGATCAGCAACCCCTCAGCCGAAAGATGGCAGAACAAGATGGGTCAGCGCAGGGCTACAAATTTAGACAAATGAAAATGAGACGCTTAAAACAAGTTTCTTGATAGAATCAATACGATGAGAGGTGAAAAGCAGATCCCTTAGGTTCCGAACTGTGATAATGATTTTGAGCAGTTATTAAGAAAAAACTCCTAGGACTTCTTTTGAAGATGGAAAATCATTTCTTCGTCATTGCACTAAAAGTTACTCTGAGTGACTTGGCAAAGTCCCAGGTTTTAATGGTTTAATCCCTTTAGTCCGAAACAGTAATAGTGGGCTTACGGGCTAGGGCAGACTGGTTCTTGGAAAAACGAAAATGGGCTCATATTTTGGATATTGTTAATCATCCGTTGAGATGATAGTTTGGAAGAAATTTTATCATGGGTATTTTATTGTTAGGGATCAAAAAACCTAAAATGCAAATAATCAGATTGTTGAAGTGTCCCACATTGAAAGAATGTGGATTTAGTAACCACATATAGTAGTTGGACCCTCAACCTGATAACTTAAGCTTTTGCGTTGGAGTGAGTTTAATGTAGTATCAGAGCATGGTTTGATATTGGTCTTGTGACCCGTTGTGCATCCTCCCTGTTCATATATTCTTGATCCACATTTGAGGCCCATTGTGTTATCCGATCCATGAGAGGAAGCTTTTGGGTTCGAGTGAGTTTAATATGGTTCTTGTATTCTAGATAATTGCATCATTCATATGCACGACTCATTAAATGCTTCTAGTTAGCATCTGGGTTTCCACATTTGTGGAGGTAAACATACTAAAACTGTCAAGTAACTTTTGTACAGGTTGTTGTACCCTCTTGTTTTGTTGGTCTGATCCTTGAGAACTCTCAGCTTCCAATTGCAAATCATGGGCATGTAGTCCTAGCAGATCCTTCTCCAATATTGTTTTATCCGATCAGTAGCTCAGAGATTCGTTGTTTGGTTGATATACCTGGTCAAAAGCTCCCTTCCATTGCTAACGGTGAAATGGCCAACTACATGAAGAATGTGGTGGCTCCGCAGGTAGCTATTGCTTTCAGTACGCACTTTCAAGGCCAGGTTGTATAGCAGTCATATTTACCTTGTATTCACTGAAGCAATATATGTATGTTTCAGGTTCCAAAGGAGCTTCGCGACACCTTTATAGCTGCAGTTGATAAAAGAAGCATGAAAACTATGCCAAACAGAATCATGGCAGCTGATCCTCTTCCTACTCCTGGAGCCCTTTTGTTGGGTGATGCTTTCAACATGCGTCATCCTTTAACTGGAGGAGGCACGACTGTGGCCCTGTCAGATATCATAGTACTTCGGGACCTTCTAAGACCACTAAGGAACCTGAATGATGCAGGTTATGTTTCCAAATACCTAGAATCGTTTTACACACTGCGCAAGGTAAGCTGGCTTCTTATTGTACCTGAGAGAATGGAGTTGCACATTCTTAGATATACCGAGTATAAACTTTTAAAAAAGTAATCATACATTTCGACGCTAAAGAGAACGAGTGAGCAACAGAATATTTTTCGAGATGGTCAAAAACTCCAGTTTGTGGCTGGTACCAGCTGTTGCTTCAATAATAGGCTCACAATTTGATTTCAATCTTTATGGAATTATACTAAGATCAAGTCCTGGGCAGGAAAATCTTGTTTTAACAGCTGGCACTGTAACAATGAAATGACCCCCACTTTAGGGAGAATATTCGATCAGATGCCTGAACCAAAATAAGGTAGTGTTTTATTTCGAAAATTAAAAATCAAATACGGTCGTGTTTAGTTTATCTTGTTTGATAAAAAAAATGCATGCAAGCAAGTTGGAAAAATGTGTCAAACTTTGTCTAGAAAGCAGATTACTGAATGTTGATGAAGCTTTCCTAGTAATTTGTGTTCTGACTGGTACTTTTCTATCCTCATATTCACTTTATCGTATAAACATGTTTTCATTTACAGCCAGTTGCATCTACAATAAATACTTTGGCAGATGCCCTTTACAAGGTGTTCTCTGCTTCCCCTGATGTTGCACAACAGGAATTGCGTCTGGCATGTTTTGATTATTTGAGCCTCGGGGACGTTTTCTCAAGAGGACCGGTGGCTTTGCTCTCCGGTCTAAACCCTTGCCCTCTGAGTTTAGTCATCCACTTTTTTGCTGTGGCTATATTTGGTGTTGGTCGTCTGCTACTTCCCTTCCCTTCATGCAAACGCATCAGGATTGGAGCCAGATTAATTTCGGTGCGTAACTGCCATCTCCCATAACTGATAATTATGCAATACTCCATCATGATATATGTTTTTTATCCTCCCTTTTCTCTGAGTTAAACATACAGTTCTGCATAACCTTTAGAACCGTAGTTTGTATTCAACTACTCTTGTTTTAGAATAACCTGCAGGTTCTGCTCACCAAAGTTAGCCCAGGTTTTGGTCTTTCCAATTCCTTTTCTGTTTGAGTTACCAGCCATTTCAATCTCGTGCTGCAATTCTACAGTTCCATATTTATCTTTCTATGTTTGTTGTTGTTGCTGTAATATCATGTTTGTTTTGATCTCCACCTCAGAACAACAATTCCCAGATTCTATCGAGCCTGGGTCCCCATTAATGTAGACTGTAGTGAAACATCGCTTTCCAAGGATCTTCTACGTAGCTGCAGTTCCTTGACTTTTTTCTTTTCTTGAAGGGAATAACCAATTCAACCTTTTCTCTTGCAGAGTGCAGCAGGTATAATATTCCCCATCATCAAGGCTGAAGGAGCTTGGAAAATGTTCTTCCCCGCAACTGTTCCAGCACGTTACAGAGTTCCTCCCGTTAAAGACATATACTGAAGAATATGACCGAAAACATAGCAAAATTGCATCAATCGCTCTACCATCACTGAGACAAGCCATGTCCAATTCTGAAAAATCACACACACTAGGCGGGATGTGATTGTACTATACTAGTTAGTGATAGGGATAGAGTAGACACTTAAGAAACTGTAAGAATATGTAATGTCAAACTTAAATGAGCATACTTGTAAGACATCTTCAATGGCATCTTCCATTGCTTAGAGTCGAACTGCCTCTCCTTGAATGATCTTAGGCAGTGGTTCCTCATCCTTTGAGTTCTAAGCTCTATTTATAGAGCTTACACCACCGCCTCAACCCTTTGTTTGGTGAGTAAAAAATGCACACATAGGTGGTGGCAACAAGTGTCTTAGAACACTCCCTCTTGAACACTACATATATACATAAGTGCATTTAACTATAGAAGAAAAAAAGTTAATAGGATAAAAATCGAGTATAAAAGGACTTAATGTTATGTTAGACATTCATAAAATTTGTCTTGCTAAAATTTTTCTTTTAAAGAAAATTCAGTGGGTTAAAACTTGAATAAGGGAAAAAAGTGAAGAGCACATATGTCTGGAAGTATGATTTACTTCATAATTTTCACTCTCCCTAATAACTGAAAAAGTTACTTTGTTTGTTTGTATAGTCGAGTCAACTCTTACATAAGTTTCTTAGTAGATGTCGAGCATTGGTGAATAAACCTGTAGGATTTTCACTCAAAAGTACATTTTTTTATATGGAGACTCGTGGTTGTGGAGATTGAAGCCATGGTTCACTCATCATCACCGTCGACGATGTCTGGAACTCCGGTAACGGTTAGAAAGGTTATGTGTTTAGGTTAGGGTTAGGGTTTATTCTCTTCATTTCCATTTATGTGTTGGGATTTGAATATAGTTTAGGATTCGGGGTTTATGAATTCAATTGGGGTTTGAGAATTTAGGGTTTCGGGTTACGAATTTGGGGATTTATGATTTTAATTTCAATAATAAATTTGTGGGTTAATTTCAGTTCTAATTTGGGTTTTTAATTTTAATTCTAATTTGGGGATTTAGGGTTCAGGTTTCAAATTGGGTTTAGAATTGGGGGTTAATTTGGGGATTTAGGGTTTCAGTTTGAAATTGGGGATACAATTTTAGGATTTAGGGTTTCTAATTTCAAATTGAGGGATTATGCAATTTTGAGATTATGCAATTTCAGTTTTAGGTTTATGGAGGTCTTAAATATATCATGCATCTACATATCCAAGCAAACTAACATTCACCGCAAATTTTGAGTACAACAATATCAAATCGTTAGTTCCACCAAGATAAGAAGATATATGTTTGATCTCGTTCCAATGTCACCTTAATCGATTATGAACTTAATATTCACACATGTTTTATGAGGTGTTCTTGAAAAGGAAATGTATACGAACAAGTGTATCGAAAATTGAAATTTTTTATTAACTCACAAAATGAAAAGAAACAAAGATATGGAGTGAAAATAGAGAAAGCTACGATATGCTCATGTTCTGTGCTCAATCTTGTCTACCATCTACAAAATTGAACTTGGGGACTCGTATGGTGAATTTGCGTAAAAATCATCCCAGAGACTCCTCTTTGTCGCCACGAGATCGAATTGTTGCATGAGATCCCTCTTGGTACTCGTAATCAAAACAAAAATTGATGCCCTAGACGACCAAGTCTTGAAGTTTTGATTGCTAGTGGTCACGTCGTTGAAATCTTCTAGTAGACTTCTTCTTATACGAAGAAGCGGAGGAAAAATAGAGGCATCTGAATCGCCAATAGTCATCACCATAGCAACACCAAAAGAGTAAGGACGATGGGCCAAGATCAAATCGAATTGTTGCAGGAGCCCAGATCGAGCCCAGATCAAATTGAATTGTTGCAGGATCGAGTTGAATTGTTACAGGAGGAGAAGAATCTTGCAAAATTGTCGCAGGAGGAGAAGGGCAGGGGCGTCCTTACCATTAATCGAGTGAAGTCGTCGCTTAAGACCTCTAACCAAAAAAAGGCCCCAAAAATATACAAGTATGTAATAAAAAGAATTTTTTTTGTTGGATTAAAGTTTTAGAAACAACTGGATGACTTTATAAAAACACAATTTGATGACGTTAAAAAAATAATTTGATGACGATGAAGAATAAAAAGAATTTGGCATTATAATGTAAGAGTATATATAGTTTATAATTATAGATTTATCTATTTTATTCGGTTAATAAAAAATTGGAGTATCATCTCCTTATAAAATTTAAGATCTCATATGAATTGTTATTACTAAGCGTATTGGCACATTTTTTAGGCAAAGAAAGATGTCGAAA
>JAYMTP010006530.1:0-11989 GCA_036897365.1 Geranium brycei | reverse complement strand
ATACACATTAGAGCCCACTTTTGACCCAAAAGACTAGCCTAGTGGGTTTAGGGTCCAATGTGTATACGAACCCTCCTTATACTCAATACTCTTCCGATGTGGGACTTTTGAACTCACATGTGAACATAACAACTGTTTCTCCGAATAGTAACTTACGTTCCTCTAAAACACAATGCTCGTAAACACGAACAGAACTAACAGACAATGCCAGTTGATAAACATCACAACAAACAAATACAAAACAACTAAATGCACAAAAGCCTCCTCCATGAACCAATTATAGTTTTATACTCTAACACGCGCCCTCACTGACAAGCCCGTTATTTTAGGTTTAGACTGTTCTCACGGACAAGCCCGTTATTTTAGGTTTGGACGTGTAACAGTTAGAGAGCTTTTTGAAGAGAAGTTGAGTGAAGCCCAATAAAGAGAGTTGTGGCTTATGAGAATAATAGAGAATTGAATGAAATTTTAT
The DNA here is from genome assembly GCA_036897365.1 of Geranium brycei. NCBI lineage: Eukaryota > Viridiplantae > Streptophyta > Magnoliopsida > Geraniales > Geraniaceae > Geranium > Geranium brycei. The sequence goes on along the minus strand of JAYMTP010006530.1, from coordinate 11,517 downwards.
TTGCACGTCATGAGATTCGAACATGTGTCCGCGAGGTACTGATACCATATTAAAAGACAAACTCAACTAAAAGCTTAAGCTAATAATTGAATGACCGATTATAATTTTATACACTAACATTTATGATAAAATATTTTATAATTTTCACTAATAATTCAATTCTTCATAGGTAAATGATTTTTTATAATATAATAAATTATTTTTTTTGACCTATACTTTTACATGTCATGAGTAACTTATATACATCATTTGTAAAATGTCAAATATCATATTGTTATATAGATTTGTTTTCATTTATCAACTTAAAGTTATATATGAATATCAATATGATTATTTCATTTTAATTACATGCACGACATAATCCACTTTTCATTTATTTTGTCTATGCAACTAAAATGTTCAAATGCATCAATATAAAACATTCAACACTCAATATGATGATTTCATCAATGCATTAATACAATCTTGAAGAAATTAAACAACCTAATTGTAATTAACAAATCTTGACAAAAACTAATCTTCAACCCTAACACCAACACCACCAACAACAAGAGGAATTAAAGAGATGTGAGAGTGCAGGTTAGTAAGAAGTGGTTAATGTGTCAATTTTCATGGGATAATTAATCATGCTTAGCCACGACAAGTTACCATAACATAAACAACATTAATCATTACATTCGAGACACAGACAAACAATAAAATTAGATCCAACCCTCACATTAATCATACATAGTAATGACTAACGGTTTTTTTTACTGTTTTCTCTACTTCTACCTTAATTTTAATTCCCATAATATCTTCCTTAATCATACAATCAGCACTATGAGTTGATTAATTAGTTACCCATATAATCAGATAATTATTTGTTTAACTGTGTAATAAGCCGGTGACTTATAATTGGTACACATATGCTAAGTATACATGCATTATAATTAATTTATGTGGCAATTAATTACCTGTTTGCCACTTTAATTTAATTTATGATCCGTTAGTTAGATGTGGGATTGACTTTAGCATTTTCATGCCACTAGTTATGATGGATTCAAGTCGGTGCACTAATTACCTTTCTTTTTTCTTTTTCGTGGTTTCATTCAAAATATTAAATTTTTTTATTATATAAATACACCTTTGAGTTTTGGATCAAATATGGTATTATGGCAAAATTTCAAGGTATAAATTTGGATATTATTTAATCAAAATATACTAACTTGAGGGATGATTAAAGATGGTTATTTAAACTCAAGTCAGGTGAATACGTTGGAATATTCTTTCATTATATAGTTTCTCAATTTAAGATGGTGTTGCCCTCGTCATTGTATATTATGCCATCCTCGTATGTTTTTACACTGGTTGTTTAGTGTTTGCACAAGAAAGTTTTGTCAAATTTTGTAGTTTAAACCAGGTCATGATTGTGACAAAAATTAACCCGAGGTCATAACATCATCTCCAGACTGACCCAAGAAAAACCATATGTCATGGCTTATGTGTCACGGCCGCGACACATTTTGCTGAGGTCGTGTTCAATTTAACTTTTAAACACAATTTTTATCTTATTTTTATTCAACTGGATCCTAAAGCACCTAAGTAACGAACATAAACCCTCAATGTGGTGTTGGAGGCTTTGAGAGAAGGTTTAAGGTTGTTGAATGCGAGTTTGGTCGCAAGTATATTGATAGAACAATAAGTATATTGTTATCATGAGAGATTCATCTACATGATATTCAATCCTTCGGGGTCTAGAGTTTCATTGTTTCGCTTTTCTTTTGATTTTGTTAATTCTTTTAACACTTTTGGATTTCAAACCATGATTATGGACAAATTGCCCATAATCATGAGTGTTATGTTATATATTAGGTTTATGAATTTTCGGATTGTGAATCGATTATGAATGCATGTTAAGTTGTTAACTGTTGTTTATATTTCTAGTGCTTAATATTGATGAATATGGTGTTTGTGTGAGTTGTGATGTCGAGTCTGAGAGGGCCGGTGGTTGATCGACGCATCGCAATTCAGGAGTTCAACTATTCAGAATTTTCATCCTTGATTGTTGTGTTCTGTACCGACTCAGAATGTGCTCTAGCCTAAGAGGAACAATGGACATCTCGAGACGTGGAGCTAGTATATATTTGCTGACATAGAATTTTCTCTAATTGCACTACTGACGGATTTGCAATTGTTTATTTTTAGAGGTAGGATACCTGGCACCCATGACTGTTTTAACCTTGGTATTTTCAAAATTGTTACTTCTGTGCATTTTTTGCCGGTCTCATTTATTAATTTTGTACCGACTAATACATGTACATCTCTACATTATTGCGCATTTTACTTTGCATTCGATAACACGAATTGAATTGAGTTAACTTCATTTAATATTTTTGTAAATTCGACTCAGTCTTTTTGGTTTTATTATTTGTAACGATTGCATACGTTTACGCAAAAATCAAACACGCGTGAAATTGTACATTACGAAAAAAACTCGAAGCCACAACCTCAGGTTTAATTGGATATGTGATTGATTAATCCATAAGTTTTAATGGATAGAAACTACACAATATAATTAGAAAAAACCCCACAAATAAAAATACCATGCATTGTCAATTTTTAAGGCCATTCTTTAGTATAATATTCACACACACTAATCAACAAATTACAGAATAATAATAATATCATCGCGAATAAATGTATGCGATAAGCGACAAGCTCGGATTTGGTATCACATAAACAATTGTAATTAATAAGCGTGCGCGTAAATTAGTATACACCACACGATGTTAAATTGTACCCATTTGCAGATGATTAATGCGAATGCGATTGTTCATATATATATAACTCCAATTGTTACTTTCTTGTTGTAAATATATTATTATATGGTTGCATGTAAATTCCCTTTGCAATGTCTAAAAATAATGAAGTTACGGCTTCCAAGTTATTCACCACACAACAAATAGGTACAGCTTGTCGTTGCCATTCTTGGTGATTCTTGTCCTTTTCTCTATTTCTTGTCTACACAAGCTTTTGTACACATCAAAGTTAGTTATATTGGCCCCCAAATATATTTGCATAATTTTGAATGAAAAATAATATTAATCATATTATTTCTTGTATAGTTTTGTTTGTTGTTCGGTTGTGTATCAGTTGTTATTGTTCGTTTGGTTCTGTTAGTGTTTGCGAACATTTGTGTCAACAAAATGGAAGTTATGTGCTCGTAGAAACAGTCCATCGTGTGTGCGCTTGGTCTATGGGTGATGGGATTGTGCCATCTAATTTGGATAAATATTTGACATTCACTTAAATAAGATGTTCACGTGACCGCCAGAAAAATATAGTGGATATAAACTATATAGCATTATCGAAATTGAATTATATTATTTTGGGTAACTTTATTTTCCAATGCATAATTTTAAACGATGTTCAAGTGACCGCAAGAAAAATATGGTGGATATAATTTATATAGCATTATCGAAATTATTGAATTATATTATTTGAGTAACTTTATTTTCCAATGCATAATTTTAAATGATAAGCTTTCCTTTCCCGACTTGGGAAGACTCAGTCATTTTCCATTAATATAAAAAGTTGTTGCTCAAAAAAAATATGGTTTAAGTTGTATTATTAAATCGAGAGTAAAACCTAAAGTTTGCTAGGGTTAGTCTAGTTAGTCAAGACGGATATTATTTCATAAGTTAATATTTGTACTTTATTATATAAAAAATTCTTACTTTAATAGAGTATATTTTTAGTCGAGCCCAAATCTCGATCAAGAAAGTGAAATATATATTTTATTTATTATATACTCGAACAATATATTATATATATTAAAAGAAACTCAAATTCTTAATTAGCTCATAATATTTTTTTTTTAATATTACATTACTTTCCCTATTTCCCTATTTACCCATAAACCCACCTCACTCAAATATTTTTGCGGAGCCTCGAATCCTGGTCTGAAGTCAGGGAGCCAGCAGTTCCGATCATTAGGTCACGCTCAAGCTGGTATTAGCTCATGATAATTAAACTTATTATGAATATTGTGCAAATATATTTTTTTTAATCAAGACATTCTCTTACTATTACAAGTATATATATTGGGGCAAAAGAAAATAATTAATCAATTTGTGTTCTGAAAACAAGTTGTGAAAGAAATAGATAGGTGATGAGAAATGGGGTGATGATGAATGTAAAATGGTCTCCAAAAAAGAAGAAGATGATAATATCTTTGGTGGCGGAATGGAGAAATGGGACCATCCATGAAAGCTCAGTGCCTCCGACCCCATCTTCTTCAACCATCATCATCTCAATCACCAAAACCCTAATCCCTCCACATGAATCACCACTCATTCTTCTTCTTTTTCTCTTAACAAAATCGGTTAATATCTAAAACAAATCAAATTATTACCCTAAGATTTTTATTTGATTAACCATTCATTACGAATCAAAATAAAAATAATGTCTGGTTTTACTTTATTTTTGTTTGTATACCCAACTCGAGTGAGTAGGGGAGAGTATGAGGCGGGTTGGACATTCATCTCACATTCTTGAACCCATTCCAAGTATAAGATTTAGAAATACAGGCCTGGCTCTTGCCCTGCAGCTGGAAATAAGGATGTCGAGTTTAAACCGGTCTTGAAACCAGACAAATTATCGGGTTTGACCCGATTAAAAAAATGAGTGATGATACAAGCGCGTGGATTGAGGGATACAATTTAATTGCTAAATATGGTACATTTTTTATCGATAAATTGTGTATTGAAGTTTGAGCTTGACTATGTTATGATGAAACAAGACAGTATTAAACTTGTGGTTCTTAATACTTCTTAAGATTATTGTATCGATAATGGGCTCTGGACACACTCTTATGTAGAAGGAGCTTGGGCTCGTATTGTCACTTGACTTTCACTGAGAGAGAGGCCCAACATAAGTTCGGAGAGAATAATGGTGAGATGTGAAGATATCACATCATGATCAAACTCAGATCCTTTGACTCAAGTTCAAGTGTTTAACCAATTGGCTAAATATAATATACGATTGAAGGAATGTGTATAGATGGTGTTATTCCGGGTTAGTACTGGTTGCCCAATTATCGCGTGGATAGTCTAGGATTCACTCTAGAACCCTCGAATTTAACTTTTTTCAATACATGATCCATCTAAAAGTTATGACTTGAGTCTCATAAGTACCAGATTAGGACGATTTATAATGTTAGGTCTGAGTTTCAATTAGTTTTTTCTCTACTCTACGAGGGAGGATTGATAATTGTCCATAATTTAAGCGCAAGTTCCATATTAATTAAGATAAATATGATATTTAATGATCTCGCCCCCTTTCCATCAGATCGAGGATACTTAGTCCCGTCAAATTTAAAAACAACATTTCTCTCTTTATAGAATAACGATGGGCAAAATTTAACGATCTTGTCTCTTAATCTATATTGAGCCGCGGACACCGAATCGACTTTTGTTCTAACAAACTAATTAGTTTGTGTGTATTAACAAGAATGTGATATAACAGAATATCACAGTTTAGGGTATCACACAAATTAAATAATAAAAAGATATATAAATAAATATGGAGGTAGTTTTAAGGGTGGTTTTCAGATAGATTTTAAGGTCAAGCGTCACAGTTTAGATAGTAGCCTGCCCCCAGCTTCTTCTCTCTCACCCCTCCCAAGTGGACCCCACAACCCCCCTATTTGGTGGGAGCCACTTCATTGTGGTGGTTGGCTCTTCTCGAAGACCCCTATGGCCACAACCTTAGGGCTCTTGTCCGAAAACTTTTTCCATGCATGTTAATTTGGTCCACTTGTGACCTCCACCACCTTCCTCTTTATAAGCCCCCGTAACTACCGTCCTTTTAGGCCTTACCATAAAAACCACTACAACAACAAACCTCAGCCCAAACACATCGGACGACCGGAACTGGTTCCTCGTACAGTTCGTGTCCCAAAGTTCGTTAATGCGACCATGAACCTGTCCATAAACGGCCAGTCTCAGGTTCCTCCTGGATTCAGGTTCCACCCCACAGAGGAGGAGCTCCTCCACTACTATCTGAGGAAGAAGGTCTGCTACGAGAAGATCGATCTCGATGTCATTCGCGACGTTGACCTCAACAAGCTCGAGCCCTGGGACATCCAAGGTATATATATGTGTGTTCTAATTAGTTTTCATCTGTGTTTTAAAACAATTTTTGTCCAGTCTGATTATACTCAGTTCAGTTCTCCATTCATTATCGATAAATTCGATCATATAATTAATTTTCGATTATTCTCCAAACATCATATATATGTACACCAGGTTGATATTTTTTTATTACTTTTTTTTTTATCAGAAGGTTTTGTACCAAAATTTGGGTTTATATCATAATGATATTGTGTAGCAGCAGACTTAAAGTTGGTCCCCCGGCTGATCATTCATAATTTTAATGCGGCTACAATATACAATGAAAATTTCAGACTTCTATAATTTTGAATTAATTTTTTAATTTAGTTTATTTTATGATTAATTCTGAAATAGTCCCTAAAAGGTCCTCTCTACTCGGTGTTTAGCGGTCTTTAAGTATTAAGCAGGCTACAAATAGGTTCATAGTGGCAAAAGTGAGATGTTTGTCGCTAGTAGTGACTACTAAAGTATATACTGTAGTAGCGAAGATCTCTGGTCCGCCTTTTAATTGTTCTCTTTGTATAGCAACGGGCGTCAAATGACATCTCTTTGGTATCTCTGCCGCTACTAATTAAGTATGTTTTTCAAACTTATTGGAATTTATCATCATTTGAATGTAGAGAAATGCAAGATCGGCTCGACTCCACAGAACGATTGGTACTTCTTTAGTCACAAGGACAAGAAGTACCCGACCGGAACCCGGACCAACCGGGCTACGGCGGCCGGGTTCTGGAAGGCGACCGGCCGGGACAAGATCATCTACAGCGGGTGCACCAGAATTGGCCTGAGGAAGACTCTTGTCTTCTACAAGGGTCGCGCACCGCACGGTCAAAAATCCGATTGGATCATGCACGAGTACCGTCTCGACGACAACACCAACAACAACGACGACACCACCGTAATTAATTAATTAATCAATCTCATATTTAGTTACTTTAATTAATTAATTAATTGACGTGTTTAAATTATTTTAATGTTTTTTTTGAACTAATTAAGGTACTGGTGGGGGTGGACGCGAACGCGCAAGAGGAAGGGTGGGTCGTGTGTCGCGTGTTCAAGAAGAAGAATTACCAAAAGGCCCTCGAGAATCCTAGGGTCGCCGCGAGTGCGTCGATGGAGACGAAGCTGAACTACATGAACACCAGCGGCGTACTGGATCAGATCCTCGTGTACATGGGACGGAGCTGCAAGATGGAGAATAGTCACCACCACCACGAGCCGTCGATCTCCAGCCTTATGGGCCTCGGATCCGACGGTCAGGAGAGGTTCGTGCGCCTCCCGAGGCTCGAGAGCCCCACCACCCTCTCCTCCCACCTCCCCATGATCACCGCATCCCCCTCTCCACCGTTCGATCAACACGCAATGACGTCATGCCACGATCAACGGCCAGAACCCGAGGTCAACGACTGGGCCGCGTTTGACCGGCTCGTGGCCTCCCAGCTCAACGGCCAGGATGGCGATACGTCTTCGTACGCGCCACGTGTCGATGTCGTAAGCAGGCACGAGGCCTCGGAGACGTCGCAGGTAGCGTACAATAGCTACAGCGCCATGAGCGAGAGTGATTTCTGGGGATTCACCAAATCGCTGGCCTCCACGTCACCGCTGGACCCACTGTGCCACCTGTCGGTATAACAGAAACAGCACAAATATTATTACTATTATAATATAAAAAATACAGATTAATACGATATATATATATATACAGATATATTATATATATGTGTATGTGTTGAATAAAGAAGCTTTTGTTGGTGATGAGAACGAGATTGTGATATTATAGTGATTATTATGAAATTGATTAGATGGTTTTGAGTGGTGATAATAATAATTAATCATTTCGCTTTCTGGAGCTGTCGTTTAATTTGAATATTTAATACAGTTCAAACGTAAACTCAGGTGGTTTCCATTTTTTCAATTATAAAAACATTTATTTTGTGCTACCATAAATATTAATTGTTAACTTTACTGAAGAAATATCATAATCGAAGTGACGGGTGGTGGGCCCTGGTTTGGGTTTTACCGACTGGGCCCATTTGAGTGAAACATATGGGCCTGTCACTTATCGGTTGATACTCTTGTTCTGCTTCATGCAGGCCCAATTTATGGACGCTTGTGGATAGGGGTGGAAAGGAGCCGAGCCGAGCCTCAATTTGGCAAGGCTCGGCTCGGTTCGTGAAAAAAGTGTTCGGCTCGGGCTCGAACGAGTTTCTGTAACTAAGCTCGAGTTCGGCTCGAGAAAACTTAGATAAGCTCGAGATCGAGCTCGACTCGGATTGATTAACTTAATTTCCAATACAAATATTCATTGAAAATAAAAATAAAACGTATAATTCATTAAATATTAAACGAGTCCGCTCGTCATTGGCTCGACTCAATTTGGCTCGTCTAATTTCATCATAAATATTTCCTAAAATTTTGAAAATATATAATTAATTAAATATTAAATGAGTCGGCTCGCGAGGCTATCGAAACTTAAAAGTTCAGGCTTGAGCTCGGCTCGTTTAATAAACGAGCCTAATCTTGAGCTCGAATTCAACTCGAGCTCGATTATAACGAGCTCGAACTTAATATTTAACGAGCCGAGCTCGAGCGGCTCGTTTACATCCCTACTTGTAAAACCTTTAACATTCTTTATTCAATATTTTTTTATGCTTCGCAATAACTTTTAGATATATTATTATTCTTATATTATATATTACCTATATTATATCTTTCCTGTCATATTAGGGTTAGTATTATATTTTATTATTGTATTCTATTGTTCCCTATATAAAAGAACCTGCTATTGTAATTCATCATCAAATATTCAATCAATAAACACTTTCACACTCTACTCTAAAAAAAAAGTTAGAAAAACAATTGCCTTACCCACCCGTTAAATCATGATTAACGAGAACTATAAATATTTTGAATCCTTTATTATAGAATTTAAGTACGATTTTTACCATCACGGCACGGGTCAATAATATATATGTTGTTCTCGATCCACCATCAATATTATTTAATACTAATATATGAAAATATAACTATTTACGTATGTAATAGCCATATTTGGATATAACGGTTATTTAAACTTTTTTTTCATATATTATTTCTATTTAGATTATAGTTTGTAATTTAGTTGACCTTTTAAATTATTTAGAACTATCTTATTTTTTAAAAATAATATTACTTTTGTCACTTGTATATGCATTGTATACATTTTTATATAAACAAGTTTTATAACTTTATATTTTACCCCTCCGAGTTTTATCTGGTTCCAATTATTAGAGACTTAATATAACCTAAAAACTTCAAACAATATTGACTTACAACTTTTATCATAACCCTCTTTTTCCTAACATAGATGACTGAACATGTCACTCTGTGTTTGTTTACAGATCATGAACCAGAAAAGAAATGGTCACAAACCATCCATCAACTTCCCAAATCACCCCTACTGACACAAAGCCTACTTAAAGGTTTCCATAGCATTATAAACCATAGCCACCATGAACCAAACAAGTTGTGCATTATCGATTGGATTCATTTGTGTATATCATTGTTAGAAACATCAATCTCGAGTCGAGAAAAATGTCACGGCCTGTGTCACGAACCTGGGCAAAAGTTGTGACAAATGGTTCAAGACTATGGAGGAGTGACATGTGAGATGTCACACGCTGTGACAGGGCCCATGACAAATTGTTCATCTTCACGTAACATTATATACACAGGACACGAGCCGTGACACTTACTTTTCCGAGCTACTTTATATGGTGCAACCCTAGCCTTCTTTTAGGATGTCTCACCTGCCGCCACTTCGGACAATTCCGAACCTAATACCAAAGCCATCTACATCTAATGAATGCTTGAAGATCACACTTGGAAGACATTTCATTATTTATACAGTCGCATCTGAGTATGCTTTCATGATATATTTTTCCACATTTTAGATGTTGTTCTTGCTATTGTATATTTTGTCATCCTTAAGTGTTGTCACGCGGTAACAAGTCAATTCAAATTGCGTTTTGAATTTAATTGTCGTTGAAACTTGTGGAGGGCATGACTTGTACGGATCGTGTATGCCATGAAACACAGTCTGCATACCTAAAAGTCATTAACCTTAATAAAGATATTTAAGGCACGGGAAGTGGAGGCTTGTAAGCTTATCTCTCATAATCATGAATACTAAATTGTCATGCAAATTGCAATATTGAATCAATTTCCCTCTATTGATCAAGTTCTATGATATGTAGTTTTGAAATTCAAACCTAATATTTAAGTTCAATTTATTAGGGTGTTCATGTTGGAACCGACTAGATTCAATTGGGTTGTAATAGTTAACCGACTAGATTGATCATTGTTATTATTTTTTATAATTGTAAAACTTTAAGTTTTGGTTCATAAATCGTGGACAAATTCATCTATTTCGAGTCATGAATTAAGTCAAAATTGGACACTCAAAGTCAATGATTCTAGGCAAGAATCGAAAAATCAAAATAGAACTGAATTTTTCAAAACCATATTTTTTGAACCATAATTTTAAAATTAAAAACTATTTTATAAAACTTTTAATTCTTAATTACATTACCAATTTTGTCATTTTTATATAAATACACATATTTAACATGAAAATAAATAAATTTTAAAGCACTTTTTAACTATTTACACTATACATAGCACCTCTTGCAAATATAACATAACATAATATAGAGGTGTGCCAAGGGCACTTCGCATCCCCGAACTCAAACCAAACATTCATTCCTTCAACCTCATTTCAATGACCGAACAAGGAGACCACCGTATTGACCGACCTTAATGAACCCCCACAATCAATTCAGTGCAAATCAAACTATAATTTCATCCCCATATAAGCTCAACATTTCGATGAACTCAAATGATTTGATCTCAAACATCTAATCAACCCATCCCATTTAGGTCATCTTCATATCTAAGATCTCCACATGTATCTATATTTGTATTCTAAATCATCATAGTTATGAAGAAACACAACAAACAAAGAACATCAATGACAGTTCAATCAAAACCCAGAAACAATCAAACATGTATATATAGATAGATCAATCAAGCACATAATTCAAGAAACCTTACATCGATCATCGACAAATCGGGCAGATCACCAACCCATTCTCATTACACTCACAGCACCTCAAAACCACCGTCTTCCCCATCTTCTTCCCCAGTTCTGGGTTGTTGCTCTTCACCACAACAATCTTGCAGCTCCCACTGCAATGCAAGCAAGGCAAGAACCCAACACCTCCACAGCCCCCACAAGCACCCACAGACCCTCTCTTCGGCAACCCATTAAGCAAATTACCCAAATGCCCCTCGTCGGCGATCCTCAGCACCTCCTCGGCTCCGC
>JAYMTP010006529.1:0-11989 GCA_036897365.1 Geranium brycei | reverse complement strand
AGTTAGTCGGGTTCGGGTGTATCGGGTATCGTGTCAGTTGGGTACCGGGTTAGTCGAGTCGGGTGTCGGTCGAGTAAGTCGAGTTACCGGGTAAAATGGACAGCCCTACATCACACCAACCCATGGCAAAACATTTATTATTCATCATCACCTTTTCTCTTCGAAAATTCAACACAGCAATTATAGGAATAAATAAATTACAATTATTATAACTTGAATTTCAATCACCCAAATTTGTCATGCTGAAATCACAAAGTAACAAATTTTAGAAATGATTTACAAAATTTCGTGTCCAAATATCTAAGATATGATTTTGTTGTTACAATCAGATCCAAGTATAATTTTATTAAATCAAATTCGAAAAACAATTACGGAATACAACTAAGAGTCAAGTACAAAATTGTGGGTGTTTTCCTTAATTTACGAAAACAGATAAAACCCCAAATTCAAATAGCTTTTGTACGGGTGGCGTGGCGACACGAAACGGCGAGTAGAAAGCATCCTGTAGTCGCATGTGTATGAGGCAATAAATAAATAAATAAATAAATTAGTGCTGTAGTAGCAAAGCAAGGGAGGTTGCCTTTTTTAGTTTCACCTGCTTTTTTTAAGGAAAAAAGAAGAAAAATCACAGCCTAATTTCTTTTCCTTTTTAATTATTATTATCTGAAATAAATATTTCGGAATTTTCACATTTCCTACTCTGAAAAGCCTTTGTACCTTCCTCCTCTCTTTTCCATTCCCCAAACCCTAGAATTTTCCTGCCCCTTTCTAATTTTCCTTCTCTGTTTTATTTCCCTGAATTATTGGTAAGTTTATGGTGATTTTCCTGCTATTTTTTGCTTTTCCTGGTCATTTTTTTCTATTTTAAATATTTTTCAAATTTTGTAATTTCTGAAAAATCAGAAAACATTTTTTTGGCGAAATTCTTTGTTCTTGTTTTACTTTATTTTGCAGTTTTGGGGCGTAATTACATTTTTCAGTGTTGAAATTCGGAAATTCATGAATAAATTTTACCGATTTCTTGTAGGGTTTTAACCTGTGAGGGTTTTTACTAGATTCCGAGCTAGATTTTGGTGGGACGCTTGGAATTTTAGGTTTAGGGATAGTGATTTTGTTCAGGAACTCGGGATCTTTATCCAAGATCGGCGACAATTTTTGTCCAAATTCATGTGTTGTGGGTAAATTCTAGCTTCAGTTGGGAACTGGGTGAAGTGTGGTCTCAGTGTAAAAAGCTTTACCCTTTTCGAGCGTTTCTCGATTTTGTTGGGTTTGCAACGATGATCTCGAAAATTAAAGTTGAAAAATGGGTAATTTGAAGTGGAACCTTTTTTTTTTGCAGAGGCATCTTTGTATGAATTACAGTACGGGAACAATGTCAGGAGGTGATTCTTTCAAGAATCCAGTACCACCGCAGGTACAGGGCATGCGGCTCGGCTTCAGCCCCGACGACACTTCAATGTACAAACCCATCTCATCCACCTCACCTCCTACTTATCAACCCGCCAATGGCAACGGCACTGGCACTGGCGAGGGTTCTGCTCCAGCCGGCCCCGGCCTCATGATGAGCCCTGGCGTTATGGGCTCCGGCGAGCCACTCAAGAAGAAGAGGGGCAGGCCCAGGAAGTACGGGCCTGATGGATCCATGGCATTGGCCCTGTCCACAGCTCCCCCGGCCGTGTCATTGCCCCAGTCTGGCGGAGGTGGTGGAGGCTTCTCTTCTTCCCCGCCTGCCGCTTCGGCCGACCCTGCCTCGTCAGGACCAGGCTCGCCTAATTCATCCAAAAAGGGCCGAGGGAGGCCACCTGGCTCCAGCAAGAAGCTACCTTTGGATGCAATGGGTAACTCATTTTTCTTATATATATTTGGGTTATCTTGGAATCCATGTGGGTTTGTGCTACTGATTCGTGTAGCAATTCTTGTGTGTATGACTCAGTTAGGCATTGAGATTTGGAAGGATGGATCTGCTGTGCTGTTTTAAGTACAACAGTTTTTGCTTTTATTATGGTTTTTTTTAAACTTTGGACAGCTGTTTATGTTGCTGGCAGGAAAATGAAATATTTTTCTAATTGCTGTGAAGGTTTTATACATAATGGATATCAATTAGTATTTACTTCGGGAACCTGGGATCTGTTGATCTGCTCCGATTTCCTGATAGTTGCCGGAAGATTAGTCCACTGTTATCCTCTGTATTGCTGTATTCTATGCAGACATTTGTTGAAATTCTATTTACTAGCAGGAAATGAAATTGGTACTCTTGATACTATTATAAAGTAATTTATATGATATACTGTGTGTATGGATGACTAAGCCAAATAAAAAGGCAGGGGAGGAGAGGGCATTGTCATAGTGCTGGAGCCTGGACCTTGGATCTGCTGGGTTTCACCTTGATTGATTCTCAATGTGAAATTACAACTATGCCCCTATTTTATTAATTTGCTTCATCCTATTATGTCTTTTTTTTCATGTAATGATCTTATACGCTGTTGAAACTTAATTTGAACTAGGCCTTTGTTATTGATTAAGAATAATGATGAAGTGACTTTAATTGGGATTGGTTTGAGTTTTTCCCTTTGATGGAAAATAGAAAGATATTCTGTTGTGTTACAGTGAAGGTTCTCAACACCATACCTTAAGTCTTCTAGAATTTATTGCAGGACTTTTTCATATAAATGATGCTACATTGATTTTAATGTTTTTGTTACTATCCCACTACAAATTATCAGTTATCAGACATTTATTTCCTTACAGAAGTATTCTCTTTGCAGGGTCTGCAGGATTTGGATTTACACCACATGTCATCAATGTCAAGGCTGGAGAGGTTTTTGTTTTGCAATTATATCTCTATTATTCTTTACTTTTTCTGCTATTGGATTCTATCGTGGATGAGTGTTCATTTGCTCTTGTATCCTACTGTAACCTTTTTCTACCTGGTTCTCTTAGACTGTATATGGTTGTGCGGTACTATTATTAGCATATCCATTTTGTTATTGCTGTACCTTGCCATCATAATTCTTTTGGTATTTAAAGATGTTGATTGTAGTTGTGCCAGTTCAAATTATTGGTCTGGGCTGTGCCGAATGCCGATTGAGGCACGAGTAATTTGTCATTCATGAACCTCATAAATCCCATGTAACTCTCCCAACATAAGTTGGGTCAAGTGGCAAAGAGTCCATTCGTATATAAGTGAGGTCTCAAGTTCGAATCTTGATGCATACAATTGCTGGTGTAAAAAACCCATGTATCTCTCATAAATATCTTAGTAGAGAATTGAGTGCGAAGCTGATATAAAAATAGCGGAAATGAATTGTGATACATACAAGATCAGTAGGTTGAATTGGGAGGTGGGTCTAATTTTCCACTTCTGTTATGCCATGAAATATGAGTAACTGAGAATGAGGAACTCGTATACTCTGTTTTTGTTATAGATTCTGAAAAGGACTCGCTCTAGGGGCATTAATTAATTATTTAAGTTGACATACTCCTCAAAGGATAAAAGTACGAATGGAATCACATCTGTGCCAGGACTGGAATGGTGTACTCAATGTTTTCTAGGGCTTATCTACCTTGAAGCAAATTATCAACATAATTGAATGCTAACAGTTTGTTTACGGTTTAATATTTTGTCTGAAAGGAAAAACGTAAGGAAACAAGAAAAGAAAATCAGGATGCTTATAGATACACATTTTTTTATTTCAGAACTGAGTCGTGTTTATTTTTCTTCTCAAATAGGTGTTGAAGTCGTACTTTCACATGAGCTCAATGCATAATTTGCATTTCGTACAGTTCTGTTTTATCTTCGTATATATTTTGGAGAATGGGTTGGTAGGATCCACACTTATCCCCATCTGGGTTGCAACTTACAACACTAAATGTAAATCTAAAATTGTTTCTTTAGGGCGGTGAGGGTTGAAAGAACAGAAGGGAAGTTCCCTAATTCATATTTGCATGAGTTTATGTCTCCATGCAATGGTTTCTTTAAAGCCTTTTTTTTAAATGACTGCTGTTTCCTGATCTTGAAAGATTTCTTATTTTGGAAAGGAACAGTATTTCCTTCTAATTTTTGCTCTGGAAAGGGAAAATATATACCGACATTTTCTCCAGGTCATGCTTATTTGCTATAACTGTGTATATTTATTATACTTGTCCATTAACCCTTAAATAAGGTATTGTAGGTGCCCGAATCTTGCATATATTTAGAAATTAGAACCTCTGCTGTTTATTCATGAATCTGATGCCTAAAAATGGGTGTTTAATTTTCAAAGTAAAAGCAGCATATTCTTTATGTCTCTTATTTGTTAGATTCTACCTTGAAAGGCCTTCTGTGCTCCATAACATGCTCCTAGTCTGCTTTGTTGGTGGAAAGTCAAGAATGACAAATAAATATGGAAGAAAGTTAAAAATAATGATTGGGTGACCAAATCTGGATGCCATTTTAGTAATTCATGGATTAATTTTATCGATGAGCCGTTCAGTACTTCGAATGGTGCTCACTAGCTGCTATTATAGCAGAATGGATTATCTTAGAGGAAGGTATTTGTGTTGGAAACCTTTGAAGTCATTTTTTCATCATAACTGGAGTATTTGCAATTGATGATAAGATATGTAAACAAAACTTTCTGTTTAAAAGGGTAAGGTACAAAATGAAATTTCTTTTTATCACTTGCCATTTTTTTCTTAACATTTTTATGAAAGAGCGATCATATGGAAAGTATTGTTTATGCTTGATATTAATTGTGTAACACGTGTAACAGAAGGTTGATACCAGAACTTTGGATGCTGTGAGTTTTTTGTATGTGTATGTGTATGTGTATTTGTTCTTTGTTTTTTAGTTTTACTTCATTATACTTTACTTTTATTGCAGTTACATATTTAATCAATTTAACTTTCCGTAATCGGCAAGGAAATTGATACTTATAGTTATTCTGATTTGTTTTTTCAGGATGTATCCTCGAAAATCATGGCCTTTTCACAGAATGGCCCAAGGGCCGTTTGTATCCTCTCTGCGAATGGGGCCATCTCAAATGTGACTCTTAGACAAACAGCCACATCTGGTGGGACTGTTACTTACGAGGTTTGTAAGATCTGTGGAAAATTTGTTATAGATCTTTCCTTCAATAATAAGATGAAAATGAAACTCATGACTTGGGTGTCACTTCAATGTTCGTGAAGTGAAAATAAAATATTCCACAAATGATTTGCAACTGGTCATTAATCCGTTGGTAAAGTTGGTGGTGCCTCGATTGACATGGTGTGGGGTGTGTTGTGTATATCTGTTGAGTTCAGTTTTTTTTCATTTGTCTTTAAGAAATATATTTATATATTTGGGGGTCAACTGGCTAGATTAGGATTTATAAAATTGGAATTACGAATTGGCGAAGGCCTACTTTTACTAATTTTCCAAAAATATACGAAGGCACCTCTATGAAGAATGGATTTATTGCCAAACATTATGATCTACATTAAAAAATGTATTCATCATGGAATAGAGTTATTTGTAATAAATATCAGCAATCACCAACCAAGAATCAAATAGGAAAAAAGAAATGATTGTCTAAAATTGGATTATTTATTGTGGTTGTAGGCGAGCCTTAATTTCATTTTGTTAAATTTACCTTGATCCATTCAGACGCTTAATGAGTTCGTTAGAATAGATATGGTAGAATTGTTTAATCAGGCTACAAATACTTGGTCGGTTTCCACAACTAAATAGTCACCTTGTTAGATGGGCGTGACTCTTGCTATATACATCGCTTTCATTTTCTTGTATTTTTATTTGATGCAAGACTTTATAATTTAATACCAGTGTTTTAAAACTTCCGAGTGAGAACTCTGGTAAAATCAAGTTGGCTGAGTTTATAACTCGTTCTCGGTGGTTCAGTTCTACTGAGTTTTCACTTAGTCAACTCGGTCAAATTTCATTTTTATTTTTTACATAAGCTTTGAAATTGTTCTATAATTAGTGCTTTTGTTTTTTTGTCCCCAAGCTCTTAGAACTCTTTCTTTTTTGCCTCGCCAAGTTCTCCCCAATCCCGTGTTTTAGAATTTTGTTTGACACCACATGTGGAACCGGACTGATACACGTGGATCACTAGACTTCTACATGTGAACCATTGTCTACCACAAGCCCAATCAATGATGGCTCTAATACTATGTATAAATTTTGAATCGAGCTACACTTGGATCATAATACATTTAAGGCTGGGCTGTTACTTGTGGACGCAGTCGCCTAAATCATATGTGCTCTGATAACATGTAGAATTGTTAAATCAGTTTACATATATTGGGTCGGGTTTTACCATTAAAAGGTCAACCTTGTTATCTGATTGTTACTCTTACCTTTATTTATAACTCTTTTTTTCTACTTTATTATGTGAGATTTATATTTCCATAAATATGAACCGTTAGTGGCCTGTGAAACTTTATATTGTTAGTGTCTAAGGTGATCCACTCCCGATTCCCTTAAAAGCTGAACTGATTCTCTCTATGAATTATGAGAATAAGAAACAGGCAGGTAAGAATAAAAATTTAGACCTTGAAGTCCTTGATTAAAAATTGACGCCAAGTCTCTTTATACAAATATAGAGAAAGGAAATCCTATATTTGGTACGAGACTGCCAGAATATATGAATCTTCTGTTCAATCATATTTTGTCTATCCTTATATATGTTGTTGTTAAGATGCTGTGCATGGAGTTGTCATATTGTTAATTTGATAATTCCATTTCATTATCATATGCAGGGCCGGTTCGAGATTCTGTCATTGTCTGGCTCTTTTCTGTTGGCTGAAAGTGCTGGGCAGCGGAGCAGAGCAGGAGGCCTCAGCATATCATTGTCTGGCCCAGATGGTCGAGTCCTTGGTGGTGGGGTTGCAGGTGTTCTTACTGCCGCATCTCCTGTCCAGGTTTGGTTTTTCTCTTGCTTCTCCGTTTCCCTTCAACTTTGTAAAAGATCTTCTTATCGTCTAGCCTCATGTGAAGTTACATAAATGTTGTCGTTGACAAAACTGTGATAATGCCACACCATGTGCATTGAACTTCCATTTTCATCAACCAAAATATCTATATAATGTGGATGATCAAGTTTTTAATGCTATAATAATACTCTTTCCAGTTACTTAGTTTATGGCCTTGTGGGTCTTGCCTGAATCATGTACTTGGGAGTGGATGCAGGTGATTGTGGGGAGTTTTGTAACAGGTCGGAAGGAAGCGAAACCAATAAACCAAATGGAGCCCCTATCTGGTCCGGCCCAAAATAGCGGGGCAACAGGAGGCTCGAGCCCACCTTCATCGGGGAACCCGCTCAATAACAGCAACAACCCTCAAGGCATGTTGAGCATGCCATGGAAGTAAATGTATCCTTAACTGAACAATGTATGAGCCTCTGTTGTGGTAGAATAATGTAGGACCACCAAAATGTCTCTTGTATTTCTACCTGTATCATTTGCTGTAGTGGTTTGTACCTACCGGGTTTAGAAGGTTTCTAGAGACTAGAGATCGTGTATGATTTATTATTTAGCTCTTCAGGTGTTATGTCGTGTTCATGTAGTTGTAGGCTTGTAGCTCTTGTAGTTCCAAATGTATTACAACTTCCTTTGACCAAGTTTTGGACTGATTTTCACTTCTTGTTCTCAGTTTAGTTTTACTGAGTTCTTACTCGGTCAAATTGGATTAACTTTTATTTCAACTTTTTTCTATTTATGTTTTAAAATTGTTTTATTGTCCGTACACAGGCTTCGTCTCTTCCATGTGAAGTAGTCAAATATACACTTACTTTTTAACTTGTTTATGCATATCATTATTTGAACTTGTTTCTGTGTATTGTTTTGAACTTAGTTGATTGGAACCATCTCATTTTAGTAAAATAGTGTTAGTTTTGTCAATAATTTCAAATATACACATTTTGCAAAATATGGTACGTTAGACAACCATTTTGTAAAAACAAAAATATGTAATCACTTCTCTGAATTTTCCAATTTGTCACCACCAAAATTTGGCCTGACCGTTTTAGAAACATGGTTTACTTCGACTTACCAGCCAGAGAAATGAAAAGTTGACATTACCACCCTGCATAAGTGTATTATTAGGCTACGTAATTCGAGTACTACTTTTTTTCCCTACTTGGATCTCTAATCTTGTAACCAAAACCTCTGGAAATTGTAAACAATGATAAACTACTACTACAAGCGGCCATGACACGCTTGGGTAAGAGGGTAAATAGTATATTGTTACATTACACTACAAATTACTACAAGTGAGCGGCTATGATTGCTTGGCTTTCTTCAACAAAAAACGCAGGGAGAAGAAGCCGAGAGCAAAGGTATGCCAAAACCATCGGGTAGAATTTTCAGGATCCACCCTCTTTGCCAATCGCCATGCATAGACACTCTCACCTATATGCGCTGCTGCGGCAAGCATGAACACCAGCCTCACTGTCCACATTGACCGGAATATGAACAAGCTTATTGCTCTCAACAATCGCACAGGTCCTACAGGTGGCAAGAAACTTGCGCAAAACAACTGGATCATTCCAAACACGCAGAATGTCCACACATATATCGTAGGCTCATTCACATTCCTTCTCTCCCTCTCCTGCCAGTATGAGATGGTCGCAGCCATGCCCTCTTCAGGAGTCACCACTGGGACGTACCCAAGCTCTTCTCTGGCTTTAAGGGATGAGAAATAATGGGTGACTCCAACCTGCCACAGCTAAATGCATTCAGCAAACACTCATAGTAGACTTCTAAGGATCCATAGTCTTCATGAGTTGGGGGCTGAACAAGAATGGAGATGCTTACTTTGTGTTGCATTTTTGCCATATTTAGGTATAAGTGAATATATAATACATGTATCGATTTCCCAAGTGTACCATGAATCAAAATATGAATACAGCCAAGCCTTGCCCCTATGATACTGCAATATTGAATACGACAATAAGTTGCATACCCTATCCATTTTTTATTGAATCCCACCCTACACTTGCTCCCAAGCAGTTGACCCACCAGGATTCGAACCCTGGTCCTCAATAGTGTACTGGTACTACAACCCAATATGCAAATAAATCCCTAACAAGGTAGGATTTCCCTGAAGTTGACGATTGGAACAAATCTTCGAGTAGAATACGGTTTTAATAAAGAGGATAAGCATACTCACGCGTGATATTATTTTCCTTATCACTAGTCTATTTGTATAGGAACCATGTAGACTGAACAAATTATAGAATTACCTTGTACACTTCAGCAGGAAGGATCAATGGCTGAGGAAGCCAACGTTGATTCAGCAATGGATATAATACTGTATAGACGGCTTCGCAAACCTTGCCCAGCATAAGTGCATGATGAAGGGTTAAGGAAGGCTTTGGTAGATCATAGCCCAAACTTTTAAGCAGCGGTTGGATGAATTCAAAAGTGTTGACTGGAGACCCTGGAAAACAAAACATCGTATCACTGCAATTTACCAAATGTCTAAATTTTTCTCCTTATTCCACTTAAAAGATAGATCATCGATTAATATATCATCAATTAATAACTAACCATCAGATACAAAGTATGCTTGGCCAGCAGCAACTGGGTGCTTTGCTCTCCCTGGAATGTCATCCAAACGTCCCATGCTAGCCAGTATTAGAGCACGTACAAGGTTATCCACATATATCCAGTCTGATTTAACACTCTGTTCACCAATTTTGAATGGCAGGAGACCTAACTTGGTGAGGGAAATGATTCGTGGAAGGCGCCTATCCTCACCTGGTCCATACACAGACGCTGGACGAACTGCACAGGTATGAAGACATTTTCCACTCTTATTCCTATTTGACATAGAAACAAACAAATACGTAAATCATCCACACCCTAGGGAAGAAGCAAAGCTAGAAAAACATACTAACATTGCTGTCCAAATATATATTATATGTTTGGTGGATACATCATGTGTATAATTCACGAGAATGAGTAGGAGGTGCTAGTTTTGACAAACCGTCTAAAACATGGGTACGCCATGATTGTTCTTCTTCATGATACGGGGAAGAGAAATACGGTTACATGGAACAAGTAATCTTTGGATTGAAATTACTTACTTAAAAGGGCGATTGTTGCTCTTCAGAACTAATTGCTCAGCAATTAATTTAGTACGCCCAAACGAGTCAATATGATCATCAACAGGGAAATAAGGCAAGCTTTCATCACCATTCACAATCTCCTTCCCTCCAAAAACAACATTATATGTGCTCACATAGATAAGCCTTGTGATCTCAAACTCAATACAAGCTTCCAAGACATGGGAGGTTCCATTTATATTGATCTCATCCACACGACCATATTGGAGCATCTCTTTCCCTGATATGCCAAACGATACAAGGTGGAAAACACAGTGGGCGCCTCGCAGAGCTCTTTTGACGTCTTCTTTGTGAGTAACATTTCCTGTCATCATAAAATGTAATAATTTGCACACAGTGTTTTATGCAAAATGCCACAATTCAAACAAGCGCGTATTCCAAACTAGGAAATTGGATGAACCTCTAAAAGCCTTATTAAACAAGCTACATGATTGAGTGAATAGGTGAAATAAAGAAGAGGACACAAAGTAACAAACAAAGTAAAAGACGATGAAATCAAGACTGGACACTAATTTATCTATTACCTCTATCTTTGAAAATGAAGCTCCTTCCGAAAGCATCATAAATAAAGTTTTATTATAACTTGGGTAAATATAAATTTTTTGAGCCAGTGAAGCAGACTCACTGATCCTACACCTGTTACCAGGCAGGACCAGAGAGACCTGTAGATTTATCGTGTAGCATCCTCTAGGGTCACTTCCATGAAGCTATGCCAACAATCCAATGTAAGGAAAATGTTAACTTAAGAACATCAGGCGAAACACTCAAACAGCAAAGCTGATGATATTGTTGGTGGCAAAACTACCAATATGCACTACTTAATGAGCACGTAACCCAAATTCCAATTCTATAAATTGTTTTGTTGCGAATAATTTACATGCCACTTCCCTTCACACAGTTATATGTATATCCCCTTGGATTGATTATTAGTAAAATCACTTCAGTTCCATATCCCACATAAACAGATGATAAATTCTTGTGGCATAAAATAAATAAGTAGAAGTAATATAAGTTCATATCCCAGTAGTCCAAATTGAAGCCACAATGATCATGATCGTGGAAGGCAGTCACATCCTACATCAACTTCCTTGGATATATATTGTGGGGATACAAATACCAATCCACCTATGACTTTGTATGTATAGTTGAATTGATTGAAGTTGATGAGTGAATGTGAATTAGAGGAATGAATGGACAGACCTCGAATGAGGATGACTCCACGAGAGTCGAGAGCAGCGGACCAAGGAGAGGTGGGTCGCAGGTCAAAGGCCCGAACCTCTTTAGCTCCTCTCCGCAGCAGCTCCGAGCAGAGAGCGGCGCCGACCAAGCCGATGCCTCCGGTGACGACGAAGGTGTTGCCCTCTATACCCTCCTTCTCGTGAAAATGCATTTCTCTCTCTCTTTCTCTTCTTCTCTCTCATCAACAAACAGACATAGACCCAGACATGGTTTGCTCTGCTGGCGGTGCCGCCGGCCACTGTAACTGCCACGTGTTTCAGAAACACCTCATCAACTTTGGGTTTTGGAATGGATGGGCTTTCCATCGGATCCGGTTCAGGACCACCACTCTCTCAGCATCACCCGCCCTATTCTTATTTTTCTATTACTTATTATTCAATTATTAACAAAAACTAAGTCTCTATTTTTATCCATCTCCAACCCAATTTCCAAATTTATCTCTATTTGTCACATCAAACAATATTTTTCATTATTTTAATAATAAAACACACATACACACATATATATAAGGATGCACTCCTTGACAAACCACCCTTTAGATACAAATATAGGAACTAAAAACATCCATTAGATGTTATTAATCAATGGTTGATATTATTAAGCGATTTCATGACTGAAACAATTAAATAAATCAACAAAATGGC
>JAYMTP010006528.1:0-11990 GCA_036897365.1 Geranium brycei | reverse complement strand
AAGATCATTCTTCAGTATCCAAGATGTCGAGCAAGACGTCGCAGACATTGTCTTGACATAACGTTCGACATCTTTCTTTTCCTAAAAAATGTGTCAATACTCTTAGTAATAACAATGTTGATTATCTAAAGTAAACAAATTATTCCAATGAAAATTTATTCATTTCTATTCCCTCTAGGTTTTGGAATCATTTTTCTTATATATTTTAAACCTACGCTAGAGTCGAATGCAAGTTAAAATACCTCACTTGTCTTCTCTCTCCCAAATTCGTGTCTCCATGATTACTCTTTGCACTCGGTTGGAGTTCGCCTTCATCTATCATTGTATCCTATGAGACTCTTGCCCACACAGGAAAATAATCGTTTCAAGGAAAACAAACTACTGTGCCTCAACAGAACCAATTTCGTTTTCTTCCGTTCTTCACGTACCGATTCGAAGTTCTGTTCTATATTATATTTATGCTTCATTGCATTGCATGATCATATTAATAATAAAAGAAGTATTATTTGAATATGTTTGCATTGGTTAATCTGTTTCGATTATTGTATGTTTGTTCGCTTTGTTCGATTTACGTTTATAGACTAACCCATATTTAACTATTTTAGGATGCTTATCTTGTAATTTTCCACAGGCGTATTCTAACCAAACGGACATGTTGTTTTGGTGGAAGAAATCTGAGTTGATATTGATCAAACAGATTCGTTTAAACAGACTATAAACTTCTTCTTTTTTAAACAAACCGATTCTCTAGAATGATTTTTTGTTAGTTGATCGATCTAGTTTTCCAGAGAAACATGTGAGGACGATTATCACAAACCTGGTGGGGTATTGTTGGTTAAGTTTGATTCCGTTCTATCTAATAATGCATACGAACAAATCAAACACGTCTCATTGACGTTGGAAAGTTGTTCCACTATCTTTGAAAATACGTTCCTCACTATGGAAACACGTTCAACAATGGATGAACAAACATATAATCAACGTAACAATATATTCATTGGAATACTTTTTTTTTACTTTAGATTATCGTGATTTGAATTAGTTGTTGTTGTGAGAAACAAGTTAATTAATTCAATCGAATTTTTCATTGTTCGTTGATTCCAGATATAGGTGACAAAAGTGCGAAAGTTGTCGAATACATTGTTCCAACCGATCCAAACGTTTATGGTGTTTGACTTGAGGTGAACCATCAGGTCTTACATGGGCCTCTGTCTCACCAAGATAAACCGGAAAAGTTCACTTGGGCAGATTTTAAGACACGACAACAGAATATGTTTTTATATCTGACTATGATGAACCTTACACCTCCAATCAAAGATGATCCTCCCGTTGTCGGAGATGATGTAGACACTGCAACCCAACTCCTCGTTGTTGCATGGCACAACTTAGATTTCCTTTGTTAGAATACGATTCTGGACAAGCTGTTTGATATCTTTATCGTGCATGAAGTACGACAGAGACGTCGAAGGAACTATGGGTGTCTTCGGATCGGGAATACAAAAATGAAGATGATGCCGTTAAGAAGTTCTTAGTTGCACAATTTCTTTATTTCACTATGACCGATTTCAAGACTGTGATCAACCAAGTTCTGGAACTCCAGTTGATTATCCACGTGATACTGGCTGAGAAAATGACAATAAATGAATCTTTCCAGCTAGTTGCAATCATTGAAAAGCTAACATCGATCTTGAAAGAGTTCAAGAAGTATTTGATGTATAAACGTAAGGAGATATATGTAGAAGACCTTATTGTTAAACTTCGAATTGAAAAAGATAACAGAGGTGCCTCCAAGAAATTCTCTAATGCAACCAAAATATTCATAAAGTTGTCTGAAGTGTATATTCACTCTTAATTTGATAAGCTAATTTTTTGGGTTAAAAAAAATTTTCAATATTTATATCATGTTTTTTTCATAGACCTCGTTAAAAAGACACAATATACTTCTTATGGTTCGAATAATTCTCATGTTAATCAATTGCAATTTCGCTACAATATACTTTGAAATGTATCATTTTACTATGTGAGTTTTGTTTTTATTTCACCATATACTAAAATATACAAAAATGTTGTTAAGAGGTCATGTAACTTTTCCGAAATGAAAAAAAAACTGATGTAAAGAATTAATAAAAAAGAAAATAGATCATACTAGTTGCTTCTTCGATTGTGTTTAAGTAGCAATTGTATTTTCAAATCTGGTATGCTCGCGTCGACGACACATGATGTTTTTCGAGTAACCTTAATCTAAACGAAATCCATTCTATTACCATCCCTAAATTTCACTGAGGTAAGCGACTTCATATCAAGCGAGCGAGGATTTCTCATATGAAGTCGATGACAATGCCTTAACTTTTTAATTAAGAAAAGTTATTTGTTTATTCTTTAGTATACAATAGTAATTTTGACATTTCAAATTATCACGTAGAATTGAAATATATTTTGTATAATATTGTGAAATTACACAAAAACTCACTAACCTTGGACATTTAAGAAACAGAAAATTGAGTAAATAAAAAGTAGCATCATCATGTACGTATCTAATCTATGAGAGATTTGGCCGAAAGCTTTAAGACAATTAGAGCGTTAAGCTGTGTTAGATTTGTTATTATTATTGTTGCTGCTGCTGCTGTACCTTTTATTTGCTGCTACTTACTGCTCCATAAATTGTGGTCCACAATCTTCTTTTTCATTTTCATTTTCATTTTCTCTCACTTTCTCGAGGAAATGGGTCAAGACCTGCTGCTGTTACTGCTTCCCCTTCTCCTTCATCTTCTTCTTCCCCATCAACTGCAACTTCAACTTCATCTTCATCTTCAATGCTGTTTGTGACAATGTCACGCCCCTTTTCTTCTCTCTCTCTCCTCAAAATTCCTGATCCCCAACTCAAACCCAACCTCTACCTAACACTGATTTAGCTTCTTCTACCTCTCGCTCTCTCCCCGCCGATTTGCTCCTCCTCTCTTCTCTCCCTCTGCTTCACTCCCTCATCTGCATTTTCACTTCTCAGGTCAATTTCTTTCGGATTTTCTACTTCTTTGGTCTAATTTGATATAATGTTTCTCTGCTTTGATTGCGTGCTTCTTTTCTCTCACTGCCCGTCTCTTTCTGAAAAATCTGTCTTGCTTTGGTTTCTGAGTTGAATTTCTGGTTTGATTTGAGTTGATTTCTTGGAATCTGTGTTTTGTGTGCTCTTCCTTTGCTGAGATTTAGTTTTCGTTTTCACTGTTGTTACTGTTATTTTATATTTGTTTTTTGCTCTGTCCAATGCTACTGTTCTATGTACTTTGTTGATACTTCAGTGTGCTTGTTTGTGGAGAAATTGTAAGGAGTGAAGAGGAATCTAATCAGTCAAGCTCACTAAATTTGGGTCCATTTTCTGTAGAATAATGTTCCAATTTAGTAGTAAGTTGTAGTTTCGCTCTAATATAGTCCTAAAATTAAGAATAGTGTTGCAATTTAGCAGTAAGTTGTAGTTTTCTTCCAATTCACTCCCAAAATTAAGCAGTGCTGCAATTTAGTAGCAAGTTGTTTTGTTCTAATTTAGTCCCAAAACTAAGCATATTGTTTCATTTTAGTCCTGCTAGATTTGATCAATTCTGTTCGGAAGTTACGTTTTCATGAACTAGAACTAAATCAGAACATTTTTACTTTACTGTGATTTTTTTTATAATTTTTTCTTTCTAAATTTTTTATCCCAAACATGATATAACATTAATTCTTGGAGGAATTTCAACTGAAGGCTGTGCACTGCAAATTTGTGTTTGTGTTGTTGCAAATGTTCAAGTGGTTGTCTCTTTTCAATTTAAATGGAAGCTTAGATCTTGTACAATTACGAAAGACTTATGCCTATTGTCTGTTTCCTTTCATCTTGGAGATGTGAGGGATATTTGTAGATTTATCACTTCCCTTAGAGTTACACGTCTATTTTTTTGGCATACTTTCCCTTTTGTAAGTGCGATGCTACCTTTGCTTCTATAAGTGTTCTTTGTTTGAGTGAGTCCTTATAGTGTTGTGCTTTGTCTTTCTCTTACCCTCTCATTTATAGGACCAGTGTTAGTAATGCAGTTGGTGCATGATTTGTTTTTTTCTGAGTATTGTTTTTCTCTATATCCAGAAGTGAATCTCAACAATGGAGCAATATGAAATACTCGAGCAAATTGGGAAAGGATCTTTTGGTTCTGCCCTTCTTGTAAGGCATAAG
The DNA here is from genome assembly GCA_036897365.1 of Geranium brycei. Lineage (NCBI taxonomy): Eukaryota > Viridiplantae > Streptophyta > Magnoliopsida > Geraniales > Geraniaceae > Geranium > Geranium brycei. Next base: position 7,792 of record JAYMTP010006528.1, on the reverse strand, counting down.
CATGAAAAGAAGAAGTGAGAATAATACTAGTACATTCTTGCTCTATTCTTGTTTGATTTCCATATAAAACCGATTTACCATTTACTTTACTCCTGTTGGTGTATTAAGGTATGTGCTGAAAAAGATACGTCTTGCCCGCCAGACTGATAGGTCACGCAGGTCTGCACATCAAGAGGTTGACATACTTTGTTTTATTTGTTGTAATTAGATTCTAGTACTTTGTCAGCGTTCACCTTATGTATGCTGGTTCTTTGCTTCAAATATCTGGAATGTTTACGTCATGGTTATTGAAGAAACATGAAATTTCTATGAAAGTAAATGTAAAAGATTTTACAAATTATATCGTGGGTTCCTATATCTTTATGATATGATGAAAGTCCTGAACACACCTTTAACACGTGAATAATGTTTACTTTCTTGTTCAAGGCAATTTTTCAGAGTGTTGAACTTGTTGAGTATTAGTGCTGATTTTATCTTGCAGCTTCAACATATGGGAAATTAAATAAATTAAATTGACAAGGACATATACCGATAGTCTTTTTCTGGTTTCTTAGATGGAGCTCATTTCCAAGATGCGAAACCCATTCATAGTGGAGTACAAAGATTCATGGGTAGAGAAGGTATATTTCTTCATTATATAGCAAGCACAGTATGTCTTTTTTCTCGTGCCTTTTGTTTTATTTCATAACAAATTGTCTTGCTAGTTTTTTTATGGTCGCAAGATGAGTATTTCTTGTATTTCGATGGTTGTTGCTTCACTACCCAGTGACGAGGGGAGTAAATAGTAATTATTGACATTAAGGTTACAATGCCTACCGATGAGCATAATACAGGATAAAAACAGCCTCAAGTACGGTTATCTAGAGAGAAAAATTGTGGCCATGAAGTAACGTGTCAAGGCATCTCACATGTATCTTCCATCATGAACGTGGTCTATTATAGTGATTGCAAATCTTTGGAATTGTTTAGTCAAGATAATTCTAAGTTATAATATATATTTGGTTACTGCAACAAGGATAGAGAGTAATTTGCCATTACTACTAATGAATGATGCACAACTTTCGCGTTTCTTGGAAACTTGCTTCTTGAGCTTAACTCATGAGACCTTCAGTAAATGTAATGTACTAATGTTGGTTCTTCAAGAGAATGCTAGTGCCGTTGTTCAGAATTCAGAGAAGTAACTTCAATTTGATAGTTTCCAAGAAAATTATGAACCAATATGGCAAAGTCTGCTCTCTTTTATTTACGATTGAAAATTATTGTGCTTTGCCTTAAGCTGTCAAAACTAACAATTCCATTTCCAGGGTTGCTATGTATGCATCGTTATAGGTTATTGCGAAGGTGGTGACATGTAAGTTTTCCTTCTCACTGCAATGAAGCCTTTGTTGAAGTGTTATTCCCTCCAATTTCTTTGATTTCTCAATGAAACCTCAGAGGAAAATCTAGTGTATTTATCAACTTTATTTGAAGATCGCTTCCCATTACCTACCCCCACCTTTTTTTGGTTGTATCATACAGGGCAGAAGCAGTAAAGAAAGCAAATGGCGCTCTTTTCTCTGAAGAGGTTTTCATATGTTGAATTGAACTTTTTTTCTTTTTCCCCTGCAACGATTATGGCTTGTACATTTAACTTGACTACTATATTTTTCAGAAACTCTGTAAGTGGCTTGTTCAACTCCTAATGGCACTCGACTATTTGCACACAAATCATATACTTCATCGCGATGTCAAGGTTAGTGCTATATATCTGTGTACTTACGATGGTATTGCCATCTATATACCTCATCTGTGAGCTGTTTTGTGCTGATATTGGTTTATTACTCCAGTGTTCCAATATATTCTTGACAAAAGATCATAACATCCGTCTTGGTAAGTGATCAATCACTTGCATAGATTTCTTGGATGGTTGTTTTACCTTTTTCTAAGCAAACTCTGATCGACATGTAGGTGATTTTGGACTTGCCAAGATGTTGACTTCCGATGATCTTGCTTGCTCTGTACGTATAGTATTTGATAAATTGCTTTGATATCTTAAATCCAAATTATGCTTACCTTTGATTTTACCTTTAATGAATGCTTCCATATCCATTTCAGGTTGTTGGAACTCCCAGTTATATGTGTCCTGAGCTTCTTGCTGATATACCTTATGGCTCTAAGTCGGATATTTGGTCTTTAGGTAAGCTGTTGTCTGTCTTCCCTTTTCCTTTCTCACACTTGTGTGCGTAAAAGTTACTTGACCTTTTATAGCTAAATGTGTATTAACTTTTCCTGAGTGTGCGTCATACAGGATGCTGTATATATGAAATGACTTCCCTGAAGCCTGCATTTAAAGCATTTGTAAGTATATTGATGCTGATTTTTCTTTTAGTTTTTAGAAGCTATTCAGGCATGTCATGATGTCTTACTCTGTATCTCTTTACTAAGGAGTTAATAGACTAGGCTTTCATTGTCATTATTATTTACTAGAGCATATACTAGTGTTGTGACATCACATGCACATGGAATAAATATTTGATGGAATGTGCTTCATACTATTCTCAAATACTGTTGGAAAATTTCCATTTTCTGAGTGTAACAAGGGGAATGCTTTCAGTATGATTTACTTAGTCTGATCACATTTATATTTTGGAAGCTGCCATATTCAGCACTATTGTATGGCTAAACATGTCACCTAATAGATTTTGCATGCAAAATTCGTGGATATTAAATCTAGTGCAAAATAAAGGTTTCATATTTGTTATAAAAATCTACTATTTATTGCTGAAACTAACATCCTTAGGCATATATTATCCAATTTGAAATTGTAAACTTGACTTCTATTTCATAAAAATTACCAATAGCTGACTTGTATCCTTGGCTTCTTTCTGGATGACCAGTACTAGCAGCATCTCCTGCATATACTTCATATTCTGGGTTTGCTTACTATTTCCCTTTTCTTGTTGATCAGGATATGCAAGCATTGATCAACAAGATTAACAAGTCCATAGTTGCTCCACTTCCAACAAAATACTCTGGTGCATTGTAAGTTCCCTTTTTGTTTAGTTGGATAATGTTTTGGCTGCAGGATGCTTAAATCATGAATTTTAGGATAGTTGCTCTTGTACCTTAAAGAAAAGGTGCATAATCTAGTACCCGATGCAGACCAAGATTGATGCTTCCGAACTGATGATCGAAACTTAGATGCAAAGATTGATGCTCCCGAACTGTTGATCAAAACTTAGATGCAGGGATTATTTCATGGTCATCAAGTTAAATTTATGTTTCTAAGTTTACCCATTGATTTCTCTCTACGCCTAAATATTGAGAACTATTGTTGGTCTAATTATTTTCATCTCAACTGTTTTCAGTCGGAGTCTTGTTAAAAGCATGCTGCGGAAAAACCCGGAACTTAGGCCAAGTGTATGTATAACTCCCCTTTATTATGTTCTTACACAAATATTTCAATATATCTGTGAAAATGCAGGATAATCATCATACACCAAGGGTGCTATTTATGGAGTTACTAACAAGTAACAAGTGATTCAATCACTGCATTTGACTGGAAAAAAGTTGTAACAGAATGTTTGCAGGGAAGGAAAATGCAGGGCAACTTAGTCACTAAACATTTTTTATCAGCCTTAGTGACTTAAACATATTATACGGCAGACCAAATAATCTGTAAATATGATTTTTCTGTCACTTCAATTGATTTGTCGATAAATTGATTTTCCAAACTGTAAGTTGGTCATGAAATCTGTACTGATCATGTTTGATGTGTATGTACTGTTGCAGGCTTCAGAGCTGCTCCGGCTCCCTCACCTTCAGCCATTTGTCCTCAAGATTCATCTGAAAATCAATAATCCTAGACGCAGTTCCTTACCCGGCAACTGGTGCGAGTCCAAATACATAAAGAAAACTAGATTTTCGGAAGCACATGATATACCAACTGCATACAGGGAGAAGCATCAATCATACATCAATGACAGGACTTTGAACCCGAGTATATCTGGTGCCGAGCAAGATTCTCTCTGTCTGTCTTCTGGAAGTACTGATGATGGAACTGTCATTTGTAAAACAATATCTTCTAGAAGTAAAACTGTTGCCAAGACTCCAAGGTTTACTCCCTCCAAAGTTACGGCCCACCCCAAGGTAAGACATGTACATATGGACATGCATGCACAACTTTGCAAGTTCACTCAGTGATAAAGTTATCTTGGATTACGGAGGTTGCATATAATATATAAATGTTAAAATTATCTTATTATTTGTGTTCCGAACTTATTGCTTATTTTTTGCAGTATCCCAACTTATGCACTCCACCAAAAAAATCTGGGCCTACAAGTCGCAGAGCTTCTATGCCATTGCCAAGAAAAACGTCAGTCCGAGAAAGTCATAGCAGGACTAATGCTGGTATACTTCACGGGATAAAATCTCCAGATGTTTCTGTTAATGAACCCCGGATTGACAGGATTGCGGAGTTTCCACTGGCGTCATATGAAGACCCTTTCTTTCCCATTGAAAAAGCTTCACCCACATCAGTCCAGGGTTCCTCTGGCTCCCCACAATACGGCGATCACTCGATAACAAAGGATAAATGCACAGTTCAGATTTGTGATGGAGCTGCCAAGCCCAGTATCTCAGACACATGGCAGGGAATTAAGCGCACCATGTTTCAGTCTGATGGGGCAGACAGAAGCGAGTCCTCTGATCAAATTGCGACAGCTGGGGCATCAAGCCGCACATCATCGGACTTGCGACGTCGCCAATTTGATACCTCATCGTTGCAGCAAAGAGCTGAAGCATTGGAAGGGCTACTTGAGTTCAGTGCAAGGTTGCTGCAACATGAAAGGTATGAAGAACTCGGTGTGCTGTTAAAGCCATTTGGGCCCGGAAAGGTTTCACCCAGGGAAACTGCAATCTGGCTGACCAAGAGCATCAAGGAGAACAATCTGAAGCCGGAAGGTGAAGATGATTGATTCCATCAGGTGAGTTCTTACTACATGTGTCACAATTGTAGCCGTAGCAATATTACCTTTGCGCGTATTAGTTCCTATTATGCTGAGGCACTAGGCACTCCCATAACCCTATTCCCTTTCCTAGATGATGATTTTGTAGGCTGTAGTTAAGTCTTCAGGCCAATTCTCTCCGGTTCCACGATTTTCTTAGAAATGTGTAGTTACTACATGTATCATCCGTCATACTGATGCATTCAAATTCTTAGTTTGACAAATGACGTGAACCTATGTGACTAATCTAGATACTGCATGTAGCACGTGTTTCAGGATCCGATCTTTCTTCTGTTTTGTTAAGTGAATAAAATAAATTGTTAGAATTTACTTTTCTTCCCTTTTTTTTAATCAGCCTTGACATCTCAACATGCGTAATATTTGTTTACTACATGTATCGGATAGATATGCAAATTGATGAGCCATTTACAATGGTTCTTAGACGTAGACTATAACCAGAGCTGGGAGGGATTTAGTACTTCCAGACTTGGGTAATTAGATTTTATGGAATCACATTCGCAATTGTAGTCTCTAGACGACCTTGTTGAAGACCCATAAAGCTCGAAAAACCAGGGATCAAGACTGCCAGGAGGGAAGTGTTGTGAGTGTGAAGATGAAAGCTGTGTCCGAGCGTCTGTTTCATTTGTTGATGTCATTTTGTGGTTGGTGATCCATTTGGGACGTTGCTTTGGTTCGCTGGACGACCTAACAGTTTTGGGCTTGGAAGATACAGCTTTTGCCTGGGAAGATTGTGTTGCGGCCATGAACGTAGGGACGAGGTAGTGATGATGTGGTCTGTCATAGCTGTAAGAGGCTCTCGCTGGATAGATTTTGGAGTTTCTGCTTGCAGGAGTGTCCTGTAGGTGGAGGACTCTTGTTTGTTGTTGCCTTGAAGAAGAAGAAAATGATAGGTTTGGAGAATATGCATATTTGGTTTGCAGTACATTATTGGAGTTGGGAGTGGTGGGGTTGAGTCTATTGAGACGAGCTCTGAGTTGAATAGCCATAAGGGCATGCATGCGGTGAAGAGTGGAAGCAGTCCGCTTCCTCACAAGGTGACCTCTTGCTACTGCTTGCAGCTTCACTAGTCCTCTCAGAGCCCACAATGCCTTCCTCGCCTAAACACACAATAAATATAATTAATTCATTTAAATATATATGTTAATGTTGTTCAGGCCACGGAGAAGAAGAAGAAGAAGAAGATAGTAAGTACCAAATAAGAACGAAAGATGGACTGGATCTTCACTGCAGCTGCACTTTCAGCATCTCTCCATGCTGATTGTCCCAACAACCCTTCTTCATTCTCGTACTTAATCTGAAACCAATTTGAAGAGATATATATATATATATATAAACTTAGATTGGAAAATTAACAAGGCATGTTGACTTTTTTATTTTCTGTTTTTAACGGGCTGTTCATATACACTTGAGCTCGTGTTAAATTCACACTCATAATGAGCATGATTAGTGATTATTAGACTCCATTTAAAGGCTATCAGAATTGTTTAAAAATTACATTAAACTAACCTGGTTGATTTGGGTATCGACCCCTGTGTGGAGAAGTTGAAGCTTGGAGTTGGTTGAATCTCTCCTTGAGGATCTTCCGAAGCTCCATCTCCGCTTAACTTTAGGGGTTGGTGTTGATGTTGCAATATTGTGATAGGAAGGTGAAGGTAAGGCCTCAATGCTACTTTTCTCCTCTTTCTTTCCCAACAACAAGTTTATTATCCATTTGCTTGCCTTTCCCATCCTTTTTTTATTCTCTCTGCTCTTTCTCTTCCTCTTCCTCCTTATAATTAGCTAAATCATGTTTATATATGAACTTTGAAGATTCTTTCTTATTTTAGAATAATATTACCTTTTTGTTTGCATGCGGCTTAACATGATTGACTTTTTTTTAATGTTATTTCAACATGCATAACATAACTACTGCACACCTTGACCATGCTTTGAGATTAATGGTGTGCGCATATTAATTTGAGGACATATAATATAATTAAAATTAAATGAACAAATATAATTCTCAAGTCAGTCTACAGAAAATTACCGCTTATGATTGAGCTATCCATTACAGGCACATGCATAAATTATTTTCAGATATACTGTCAACTCTTTTACATTGTGTTACGTAAAAGTTATGATTTATACATGTTCATTAGTTTTATACTGATAGTACTTAGTATTTTCTTTTTATAAATCAATTGAAAACTGGTTAGAAATTAAGAAAACAAGTGACTCTCAATTTAAAATTTTGTGAAACCAAAGTAATTGGTTTAGTTGAATACATAGGATGCAAAGTTGTATATAAACAGAAAGAAATGTGCATGGGGCGATTAATTAGTCCGTAGAAAGGTCAACTGTAATAGCAAGGCCTGCAGAGCAGAGAGAGAGAGAGAGAGAAGGTAATCCACCTTATTAAGCCATTTGCCACCTTACCGCCCAAAGATACCTATGGCTATCGCCTTGCCTTCTCATTTATAATTTACCTTTTGGTCTCATCACTGGGAAAATTATTTTGAGAGTCAGTTCAATACGGAGAACTATTTTTATGTATCACCGTTGATAACTCTGTCAAATTTAGTAAAAAATGACTAAAATACCCTTAAATATCATTTAAATTTTCAAACTTGTGCTATTAATTAGTTAATTAGTTGATTAATTAGTTGGTTGATTAATTGATTCATCAATTAGTTGATTGATTAATTGATTTTTAGTTGATTGTTAATTGATTAATTAATTCATTAATGAGTTGATTGATTAATTAATTAGTTTTAATTAGTTAATTAGTGGATTAGTTTTTTTTAAAT
>JAYMTP010006527.1:0-11991 GCA_036897365.1 Geranium brycei | reverse complement strand
TTGGGGACAACCTATTCTAAAAATACTTAAACTATTCCTAATTTAAAAAACCAGAATTGACTATGATTAAATAATAATATTTAATATGAAAAATAGTTAAACTATTCCTAATTTAATTATTTTTCATACCCTGTCTCTTTTTAGGTACTTTAATTATTTTTTTGGAGACAACTTATTCTAAAATACTTAAACTATTCCTAATTTAAAAAACCAGAATTGACTATGATTAAATAATAAATTTTGCATTTATACAATTTTATGGTTGAGTAATAATTTTTGCATTTTTACAATTTGAGTTATAGCTGCTCTTGTCATTAGGCACTAAAATGTCATTTTCACTTCTGATGTGCTATACAGCCTATATTTACCGTTAATGATCTTTTATCGACGAATGAAGAACTTCATTTTCTATGTCTGTGACCCACCAATACAACCTTGAATCTTCCTCACACCTCACTCGGTTTCTATTTCGCCTTCTCATTCACAAACAACACTTTTCATAGTTCACACGCTCCTTTTTCTTTCGATTTCTTTATTAATTACCCCTCCGCACCCAACCAATATTTTTATATTCTGGGGTTTGGGTTGTTGAGCAAATCTCCAGCTGCCTGTTTATGAGATCATGCTTTGCTCTTCGAGCCCTCTCATCCTTTCTGCTTTCTGGGCTTCAACTGCTACAAGTACATGAAAGGTGAACTTTTTTTACCTTTTAGTTGCTTTTTGTGGTGACCCTTTTTCTGCAAATTCGTTCTGAGGTTGAGATTGTAATTTATTTGCTGATTCTCTGTGCAATTTTGAATTTTTTTATATGTTCCTGCAAAGTTTTGGTTTATCGGAGTTTGATTGAGTAATTTTGATAGAGGGTTTAGTGATTTATGTGAATTTTGAAAAAGGGTACTTTGGTACAATTTTGGGCGTTAGAAAAAAATATCAGGTTTTGTTTGATCATCGCATCTTTTTTGCATAATATATTCATATGGGTTTTAGAGATACATGGATTTTGTTTTTACCAATGAGCTGCCGATTATGCATTTTGTGAACTGAATCCACTGCCATTGTTTGATGGTAATATATTTTTTGGGTATGCAGTGGGTGAATTGAGCATTGAGGGCCATGAAATGTTTTAATTTCTCAAGCACCGAGCGAACCGATGAACCAAGGACTAAAAAGTCTACATCGGTCCGCTCCACGTCGACATCCATGTCAACGGATCCTGATATGAGGAGATCCGGTTCTGGTTATAATTCCCAGAACACTTCCGAGCTTAGCACAGAAACCTCCGCTATGAGCTCGCTTTCTTTTCTGTCTCAAAGACATGGCAATCTCAGAGAATTCTCGTTCTCTGAATTGAAGACTGCTACAAAGAATTTCAGCCGTTCCGTCATGCTTGGAGAAGGTGGATTTGGTGGTGTTTACAGGGGTGTTATCCGAAGTGCAGATGATTCACATACTAAAATAGATATTGCTGTCAAGCAACTGAGTAGGAGAGGATTGCAGGTAAGCTTGATTGTGCTTGATTCTTTTCTTTGAAGGTATTTCAATAATCACTCTTGTTGCCAACAAATTCTTATGAATACTTGCTGAAAAATATTAGAGCTTCACTTCAACTTTCTGTTGGCTCATATCCTCATCGGGATCATTCTTTTCTAAACCTGTATTCCGGCAAAAAGCAAAAATTGTTAAAATCATATGTTTCTACTTATGGTTAAAAACAAATTTATTTTGGAGTAGCATTCTGTTTATGCACACTATCACTTTTGTTGCAGGGTCACAAAGAATGGGTGACGGAAGTAAATGTTTTAGGAGTTGTTGAGCACCCAAATCTCGTGAAGTTAGTTGGCTACTGTGCTGAAGATGATGAAAGAGGGATTCAGCGGCTGCTGGTTTATGAGTATATGTGCAATAGGAGTGTGCAGGATCACTTAACAAGCCGGTTCCAGACACCTCTTTCTTGGAACACTCGAATGAAAATAGCCCAGGACGCTGCCCGTGGCTTAGCATACCTTCACGAAGGAATGGATTTCCAGGTATCAAATTGTATTGCGAATCTACATGCACCACGCTGTGCATAGTTTACGCTTAGATCACCATGAAACTCATTGGACCAACTTGTTAGGATACAAAATAATAAGTGGACCGAGGGCTGGTCCTTCAACACGGTGTTCTGATCCTAAATAGAAAGATAAAAGGCGTGAATCCATGTGCAAAGTGATAGTCAACTTGCACGTAAGCTTCTAGTAATGTGCAACTAATGACATCAGACTCAGCAACAACTAATGAAGTTTTCAAACTATTTTCTTTATCAGCCATGATTGCGTACCAATGAGTAGCTGCTGCATAGAAATGAATCAAATCATCTTGTTCTTATTTGTTGATTACTGGCACAGATTATCTTTAGAGATTTTAAGTCTTCAAACATACTCTTGGATGACCAATGGAATGCGAAGCTATCAGACTTTGGATTGGCCAGGCTCGGGCCTTCAGATGGATTAAGTCACGTCTCAACTGCGGTACATTTTCAGTTTTCTCAAGATTATATCATATGCATAAATCGTTGTTAACTTTATATCTATCTAGTAATAACTCGAGGTTCCGGTAACTTATGATGGATAAATATAAGGGAAAATGGCAAAATGTTGTTTTATACTATCACACTTTTGGAAGAGGGTATTGAGTACTTTGTTAATGGCAAAAAAGAGCTGTGAACTTTGATTTTTTTGTGCAAAATGTGTATATTTGTATAAAAATGAAGAAATTTCCTCTGAAATTTAGAATTAAGATTTTTACAAAATAATTTTGAACTAAAATACAAAATTTTATTATACAAATTTTAGTTAAAAATATTTTTAGAGAAACTTTTAAAATTTTATTTTAATTTTTATAAATAATTCTGAACTCTAAGGGAAATTTTGTCATTTTGTACAATTACACACATTTTGCACAAAAAATCAAAGTCCAGGGCACTCTTTATCATTATCAAAGTACACAGCAGCACGTTTTTGCCATTTTACCTAAATATAATTACAGCACACAAACCTGCAAGTGAGCCATGACCTAAGTGAGAGTTCATAACAGATGCCTTTCAAGATAGTGTTTCTATTATCATGAACATTTAGATAAATGAAAATTTGTGTACAGTACGAGTAAGTTGTGGAATTGATGTCCAAACAGGTTGTAGGAACCATTGGTTATGCAGCCCCGGAATACATTCAAACTGGGCGTCTAACAGCCAAAAGTGATGTTTGGAGCTACGGAGTGTTCCTCTATGAGCTCATAACCGGAAGGCGCCCCATGGATAGAAACCGCCCCAAGAACGAGCAGAAACTCCTGGGATGGGTCAGACCACACCTCTCTGATGCAAACAAGTTCCGGGTGGTGATGGACCCAAGGCTCGAAGGGAACTACTCCCTCAAGTCTGCACATGAACTAGCATTAGTGGCCAGCCGGTGCTTGGTGAGGCATCCTAAAAACCGGCCAAAAATAAGTGAGATATTGGAGATGGTGAACCAAATTGTGGAAGCGGCACAATCTGGAAGCCCTCCTGCAAGGAAGGAAGCTTCCGATCCGAGAGTGAAACGAAGGCTTGTGGATCCGTTGATAGGAGAGAAAGGATGGTTGCTGTGGAGAACATGGAGACCAAAGCTTGTGAAATAGTGTAAACAAAATGATTTGTGTATGTTTTGCTTATTGTGATGTGAACAGAACAAGGGAATATTTGTATGTAATTTTATCATCTCATTTAAGCACTTGGTAGGTCAAGTTCTTATCTTTTTTTATTGTATTTAGTGGCACTTTGAGGATCATCAAAGGGACAAAAGTGAGAAATTGAAAAATGCAATTTAGACTTACAATCGAATAAAATATGGTCCCCAAGAGTTAGCGCAATGAACTTGAAGACTCTCTAGTTTGGGCCCAATGATAGATGACGATTGACAAGTTCATATCAGAATGGGTTCGGGAGACAAAGGTCAGCCCAAATCACACTATGCCTAAAAGTACTTGCTCTTGTTGAGAGTCGAACTCAAGACCTCCCGCTTACTAAACGGGTGCTCTAACCAACTGAGCTACAAGAGCGATGTTGCAGATCTAACTACATTTTTAATATAATCTGACATTCGTTTACTATTTCTATAAATAATGCAATAATGATGAAATGCATATAATATTCATGTAGAAACCGGAGATTTTTATACTGAATCAACATTCAACACTAAATTGCTTCTACCAACTAAGTGTTGGCCCATAGTTTGGGGTTTACTCGTTTCTTTGTACTAAGGTTTTGGGTTTGAAGCTTAGTTAGTACTCGGAGAAAACTATTATTTATATTTAATATGTTTGTGTTTGTTTTGCTTGTTTGTATGTATGTAGTCATGTTGTTGTAGAGTTTTCGCTTGTGTGCGAGGTAGTATGATAGGTATGCGGGTCTGACCATTAGGTGTTCTGTATTGAATCACCTTCATTTATAAAAAAAAACACTAAATTGCTTTGTTTTTCGCTCTTCCTCACATTTGGACTTGTTGATTTAGCTTCTTATATAGAGCTTTAACCTGACAATAAGTAAAACTCAGCAAGCAAGGAATTGTTTTCGGTGGAGTCCATATATTGATTCTAAACAAAGCTGTGGAAATCGAATATCGAAAATATATCAGTCAGCTGATAAAAATGGAGATATGGCAAAATCGAAGAAATAGTAGAGTGATCGCAGGAAAATCAAGACAAAACGTGTTTTGTAACAAATAATTAATTAAATATACATATCCTCAAATTTATTATTCATTGAAAACAAAATTAATAATATTTAATCATTTTAATTTCGAACTTGTCAATAATCACTATTTTGAGTTATATAATTGTTTATAACCTAAATGTCAAAACAAAATTAATTAAGTGAACCAAATTAAATTGGATTAAACCGAAATTAATTAAATTTAATCAAAATCAATTGATCTGGACTGGATTATGCCAGATTAATTTGAACTTGTACGGTTGACCGGATTTGACTGATAAGTTGGAAAATTTTCAATATATCACTCGTATATCATTGATATCTACCTGTATCCATAACCCCGATAATAAGTCATGTAATGGGTTATATATAATATAAATAAACGTAATATATAACATTAATAATAAAAATATTTAATTGAATTAGTTTACATTAAATTCACACGAGAGAAACAATCTTAGTTTTCTATTTTTTTAATATTTATTTCTTTATTATATATGAAATTACTGGTAATAACGACCAAACCCAACAGAAACTTGTCTCATCTGCTAATCGAAGCAATTCACATTCTCGCCGACTCTGTTATTTCTGCAGAAAATCATCTTTGCATATACTTATCTTTGTATCTGCTTGATCGCCATGGGCTGCTCCTCTTCCCTTCCAGGTATCAACCCATCACCAATTTGTTCTTAATTTTGTCGCCGAATTTAGCTCTAGGGCTTTACTGTTTTTCGTTCAATTCTGAATTAATCCTGTTTGGTGTGTTCTTATCAGAAGACCCATTTGGTATCGGAGCTTACTTATTTGATTACTCCAACTTTGTGTGAAAATTGGAAGCCTAGTTGATTTGGGCATTTTTGGTTTTGAGATTATATGACTCTGATCAGTTAGCTCTATTTGTAGAAATTGAATTAATTTGAGTGTGTCACTGACACTGTCAATGATATTTAGCTCAGTTTTGACGATTGAATGTTCTCTCTGAAAAAAGAGGTATAGTGATTGGATTCATTGGACATATTGGTGTTTGCAATGCAGACAGGAGTGTTGCACGATTGGGTGGTCCGGATATTGGAGCCGCTGATGCAAAAAACTTACGAGTCAAGGTACTTCAGCAGCAAACTTTGTTTGTATACTGTCACCAAGACTACAAAATATTAACGCTAAGCTGTATTTAATGCTGTGATGATAAATTGCAACATTGTCTGCAGTTGGTACTGTTAGGGGATTCGGGCGTTGGGAAAAGCTGTATAGTTCTTCGCTTTGTTCGTGGTCAGTTTGATCCCTCGTCCAAGGTAAAATATACATCTTTTGTGTACAATGTGAATGGTTCCTCTCTTTACCATTTTGTTTATTTTGGTCATTTGAGCTAAAATGAATGGACCTGAGCATCATAACTCTTCAAAACGTTGTCGTCCTTATTTTCTCTGATTTACTATTGCAGGTTACTGTTGGAGCTTCGTTCTTGTCACAGACAATAGCTTTGCAAGATGCTACAACAGTTAAGCTTGAAATTTGGGACACTGCTGGTCAAGAGAGGTAAAATTGAATAAATCATTTTTCTTCTTCGATTTTTTTTAAATTATAAGTTTACGTGTCAAACTCATTCCTTACTGTTCTCAAGTTATTTTGGTTAAGTACTGTCTCTTCTATGGTACTCAAGTTTTCTAGTGAATGATTACTCTTATTCATGTCGCGCTTAGATATGCAGCATTGGCACCACTTTACTACCGAGGTGCTGGGGCTGCAGTTATTGTGTATGATATAACAAGCGCAGAATCATTCACAAAAGCACAATATTGGGTGAAGGTGGCATTTTCAGAACTGCTATAACATATGTTACCATTATTATTGCTTTTCTTATTCTTTTCTTTTATAGAATTTTATTTTTATCATTTTTCTTTGTTTTTTTCACTGCAAAGCATGTGAATTGGTACGTGAAGTATCTAGTGATTTGTTTCACTAACTGTGCTATCTCTATAGCATATTGTAATCTTGAAAATAATCAACAACAATGGAAACCAAGCCATTTCCTTACCAGCATGAATCCCATTAGCGATATTCTCCTTCTCCAGACTTAAGTCCTATATCTAAATAGTTAATAAATATTATCAGGAGGCTTAATTGGTGGGGGAGACTTTGAATACTAGAGTATTGGCAAATTGTGTCTGGCAATACTGTTATGGTTATTGGTAATGGGGGAAAGGATGATAGTGATTGGTGTATAGTCATTTTGTAATGATACTGAATTAACATAAAATTGCAGAGAGTGCAACCATTGTGTTCATTGAGTAGCAATCCAGATGAAAAATGAGATAATGCTCATATATTTGGAAATATGCATATGTCAATGTAATTTGGGTTTTCTCTCCATCCATACACCAACATATCAGTTATTAGAAGCAACTTGCCTTGCTATAATATTTACTATGGAAAAAGATCATTCATATAAGCACTTCCAAGATATTTGTAGCTACAATATAATGAAAACGTAAACTGACCCCTCCTTTCAACCAACATTACATTACTCAAGATAAACTACAATTATTGAGGCAATAATTGGATCCGCGCTGTACATTTATACTCATGCTTTTCCTCCTGGGTACTGTCCTATGACTACTTGTCTAGTTACAATGTAATGTTGTGCATTATGTAACTGAGAAATCATACACTTAATAATTTATTCAATGAAGGATATTCATGTTATGTTTTATATCTTACAATGCCTGTAACTTACTGCCTATCCGTAATGAGGAAAACAGAGAAGCGTAATAGTTGACTGCCCAAACATGTTTTGAAGTACATATAATGACTGCCCAACCATGTTTTGTAGTACTATAATGAATAGTTAGTTGAACTGAGTTAAGTTACCTAGTGATATAGCAGGTGACCCTCCTGATGTTTATGCATATGAACCATTCTAGGGGAAAATGTAAGGATAAGCACTGATCTGTTACAAGGTAGTATTATTAACTAGCAGGGATGTTGACATTCTTGCCCAAGTCGTTTGCATTACTAACGGCCTGGTATAGGCTAATAAGGACTAAAACAACTATTACATCCTTTTACTAGGAACTACAAAAACACGGAAGCCCTGATATTGTCTTGGCTCTCGTTGGTAACAAAGCTGATCTTCATGAGTCGCGAAAAGTGCCAACTCAAGTAAGTCATATTGTTTACCACCAAATTTGCCAAACTTCCTATTTATTGACAAAACTGACATTGAATTCATCTTGTTTAATGCTTTGACATTTTATTATTTAAGGATGGCATGGATTATGCAGAGAAGAATGGGATGTTCTTTATCGAGACATCTGCAAAGACAGCAGATAATATAAACCAGCTTTTTGAGGTACTCCTTATTACTATTATTTTCTAATTAGCAATTACCTTCTTGGTACTACCAAAAAATAATGTTAAATTACATCTGTATGCATCACTAACAATTTTTATTTATTTGGGGGTGTTAACATAATGGATGAGGCCTTAATGAGTTACAAGATCCCCTATTACTCTGCTTCAGCATGTTAGCAACATGCACTGATATAATCAATCGTTTTCTGTTGTTAGTTTTCATCATGTGAGAGTTGGAATTAATTTTCATGTACCCACTTGGATCCATGTGGGGGTGGAGTCTTCACAATCATTAGTTTCATTGACCAATAACTGAACCTTCCTGCAGTGTACGAATTGAGTACCGTTTAGAACGAGTGGTTGTAGACTGACACTTTTCTTCTCTAACCGGCAGGAAATCGCAAAGAGACTGCCACGTCCTCCCCCCTCTTCATGATTACGGAACAGAATCGATGCTTCTGTTTATACTACCATTGCTGTCTAGTGTGGTTTGGTCTATCATCTTCTCTCTTTAATGATGATTGAGCATAAAGATAACAAATGCATATGGAAGATTGGATCAGAACACTGAACATGACTGTGTTGTGGACATTTCTGATCTTCCAAACCAAAATACAAGTTTTTGTTTCTATGCTCTCTACTTGTTTTGATCGTATGTTATGGGATGGGACCATGAGAAAACACAGTAGCAAGTACTGGTACTGAACACACCGGTTCATGTGGCGCTGCTGGTGTGCACTTTATTGATCCCTCCCCCACTGTAGTTATTTTGTGACTTTTCTTCAGACATTTAAAACCAGAGATTTGATACTTATTACATCAGTTCAGTTCAATTCTATGATGGGCGCTCGATTAACAGAGTTACAAGTTAAAGTCGATCAGGTGATTTTCAGTGTAATTGGGGTGATTTGGACAATTGCAGAGTTTTGGGGAGACCTAAATTACCATGAAGAATGAAACACACAGAGCTGTTTTGTTGCTAGAGTTGAGTAACTTGTCTAAAGTGGATACCAGAAAAAGGTGACTGTAACATAACATTCCACACATCTCATCTCATCACATCACATGGACATGTTTGAGATCATCTCATTCTTGTGCCTTCCATTTTTGGCTAAAAGGATAGACAAGTACTGTTTCCTTAAAAGTTAGGAACTGGGATGTGACCTAACATACTCTAACACTGACTGCACTTGATTCAGTAAAAAGTGAATATGAAAATATTGTGCATTCTGATTGTGATGACTTGTTCATGTATGTACCAAACTCCACTTAATCAGTTAGTTAGGCAGAATTCACTATATAAACAAGCAAGCAGGGCAAGGTGAATGGGGCATCTTATTTCCATTTTGCAAAGCAATGGCATTGCTGAACATGGTTGCCAGGAAGCTGCAAGAGGGTATTCTTGCAGGAAGAAGAGCGGCAACAGCAACGTTCGAAGAAGAAAAGGAGGAGGAGGCACTGGGCAGTGCTAGGAACAAGGGAGTGCCAATGGATGTGAAAGAGGGACATTTTGCAGTGATAGCAGTGAACAATGGGAAGCCAAAGAGGTTTGTGGTGCCACTGAAGGTGTTGAGTGAGCCAGCTTTCATGGCTCTGCTTGAGCAAGCTGCTGATGAGTTTGGTATTGCCCACAAAGGTGCACCCATCAGCATCCCTTGTCTCTGCTTTGAGCTTGAGACCATTCTTGCCACCAATTACTAGACCTTTCAATTGCTATTCATCACTTTCTTCTTCAACCTTGCCTTTTGCTTTTTTTTATACCTACAAGTTCTTATGCAGTGGTACTGGTTGTTGCCTGTAAAATATGTGTATATATAGTGGTTGTTACATAATTATTCTACTTATGTCTTTGTTTTCTCAGTCCTTAAAATTGTTGACATATTTATTCTGGCAGCTGATCCAAAATCTATATTTTTGCACTAAGTACACAGACACACTAGGGACGGCTCGATATTCATTGGGGTCTAAAGCGAAAATTACAAATAGGATCTTATATTTCAAATAGAAAAAAGAGACGGTACTCTAGCAATTTTATTAATTAGTAAAATATACTCTTAAAAAGAGGACATGTAGAGCACTACCAATTTCATCTAAGTACATAATACACATTACATATATTAAAACATAACAACCTATACAATAACAACTAGATGACCCATATGATATAACCTAAGAAATTAACGATTATTTCATAGAATATTAGATCTCTAATAACTGATCTGTACATAAGAAATCAATGACTAGTTACAGATGATTACGTATATAAATTGTTCGCCGCAAATAAGTGCAAAGTAAATTATTTTAATCACACAACTACTATGTCAAATGTTCACTTAAGAAGTATGGGCAAATCAAATTGCTATAAATTGGACAGAAAGTAAATGTCTGTCTACCCACGTAATAACACATGGTATACTTTAGATTTTTATTAAAATCACCATTTTCAATATAAATAACATTTGTAGTCTATTCCATTAGGGGTATAAACGAGACGAATCAAACCTAATTTTGTCAAGACTCTACTCGGTTGGTTAACCAAAAATATTTTGAGCTAGAGTCGAGCTGGAACCAAACACTTATTTCTCGAGCCAAGTCAAACCTTGACAAAATTGAGTTCAATTCGGCTTGTTGAC
Organism: Geranium brycei; assembly: GCA_036897365.1. NCBI lineage: Eukaryota > Viridiplantae > Streptophyta > Magnoliopsida > Geraniales > Geraniaceae > Geranium > Geranium brycei. The sequence continues at coordinate 1,281 of JAYMTP010006527.1, read as the reverse complement.
ATTCTTATTGAGAGAGGTCAAAATTGTTCTTTACATAGTTAATAAATAATTCGTATCTATAAATTTGATATATATCACGTGACGTTACAGGTAAAAAAACATTTGTTTTTCGTCTAATTTGTAGCAACTTGAAATTTGGGCAAATTATATTGTATTGATGTGACTAAAGTAATTTACTTTTCACTTATTTGTCATGTGGATACTTGATTATGCTGCCACATGACTACATTAGTTACTTTGCATTTATTTGCAAGGTGAACATTTAATAATGTAGTTGTATGATTAAAATGATTTACTTTACATTTTTTTTCATGAAGAATTTACCTACGTAGTTATATGCAATTTGCCCAAAAATTAAAGCACAAAATTGATTAGGAAATAACCGTAGATCACTTGATAATGAGATCGGTCAACTAATACTATTATTATATCTTTTAAGACTATTAATCATTCACTAGTAACTTTACATTATACTTAAGAACCAAAAAAATGCAAAGATGTTGGGGAGGCTGCTCCGCTCTTTGGGGTGTAGCGATTAACGGTTTAATCTATTTTTCGTCTCAGACGAAATTCTCGTCGCGTACTGTTGTTTTTCAGTGCGTCTTTGGCACGGCTGTGCAGAGTTTTTTTTCTCAAGCGTTCGCCTCTGTGGCGTTGTTTTCCGTTAATCAGTTTATGGTTCTGATATTGTTTCCAATTCTGGTCTATTTCTGTTGAAGTTTTGGGATTGAATTTATTGACTTTCTATTTCCTAATCAATTTGGGTATTTGAAATTAATGGGTATTTTTATTACCAATTTAATATTAATATTAATAATAATTATTAAGTTTAAAGTCACTATTTATATATGCATTTATTCCATTAATAAAATTTTTATTTTTTGAAATTATAATTTTAGGCGTATGATTAATTTGCTTTTTAAAATATAATATTTGTAGAAAATCTCAACTTTAATGAATTTTGAATTAAATGACTTTTTTTAAATTTTGAATCAAAAGTCACGGTTTAATCTCTTAAAAAAAGTAACGGTTTAATAAATTCAATTATCAGTTTTGAAATTTTTACAATTAAATAACTTACTTAAAAATTTTGAAATAATAATATGGCCCTTCGTTTAAGTTGCAATGATAATTACTAATTTTAAAGTCACTATTTATATATGCATTTATTTCCATTAATGAAAATTTTATTTTTTTTGAAATTATAATTTTCATTTATTAAATTTTAGGCATCTGATTAATTTAATTCTTAAATCATAATAATTATAGAAAATTTCAACA
>JAYMTP010006526.1:0-11991 GCA_036897365.1 Geranium brycei | reverse complement strand
GCATATGCATCGGAGTTCACAGGGGGGCGTAGGCACGGGGAGCCCACAAACAAGCTCAAATTGACCCGCTCTGATACCAAGTAAAACTAGGCTGTACATATCGGGTCAGGCTCCACAACTAAAAGCTCAAGCTATTAGTTGGGTTTGACATTTTCCTTTATACACAACTTTTTGATCTCATATTCTTTCAATGTAGTACTTTATATTCTCAACAAGTGCATAACCATTCTAAGAAGTCATCTTCATTCATGTGGCTTTCAAACTTTGGCATGTTAAGTTATGACATGCAAGTGTAGTGAACATATTCTTCACAAGACATCCTCTCACATGCTACATAATGGGCTCGGTCTTTTCAAGATTGAGCACGATTGAACCTTCTTGTCACACCCATAATTGATTGAAGATCGACTTGAAACTCTTCTTTTCACATTACATCCTCATAATCATACTTTTGATCTTCGTGTGATCCTCTCACACTACCACTCATATGAAATCTTTCTGGAACCATCAACCCGCCCCCATGTATTCTATAGGTTTCAGGACTTGCAATTAGAGATAGGCAATATACCCTCTTCATTGGCCAATGACTTGGATTGGTCTAATGGATTGGATGCTCTTTATGAAAAGCCTCCATCCATAACAAAGAGGCGTCTACTTGCAAGCTAAACTAAAATCTTAGGATAATATTTTTATTATTTACAAATTACATCCAATAGTATATAATTATATTTTAAAAATAAAATGAAATGAAAAAAAGAGCTAAAACAGTAGTAACGTTCCTTTATCGTGAAAGCGAAGTGAGGAGGACAGAGAAAGTAATGCGTTTTGTTTTATGTAAATAAATCAAATAAACAAATAAAAAGTTGTAGAAGGAGAGAGTCAGAGACAGAGAGCGCGAGGAATCTTCCGTATTCCCCAATGAACCTTTTTCTCGGCATCCAAACACAAATTCGTAGGGTTTGAGATTAACTATTGAAAGGAAAGCGAAGCAATTCGGTCGGTCGGTGGGGGGATTTTCAGTCTGTTATGTTGTTTCTGTGAAATCTGGAGAGATGATGAGTTGGCGAAGATTATTGAAGTCTGTTCAGGCCCTCATATCCCACACCCTCCTCTCTTCTTTCACCCTCTTGCTCGTCCTCAAGCTCGATCACATCGTCTCCTACTCTTGGTGGTCAGTTCTCTCTCTCTCCCCCTATATATATCCATATCTAATTTGTACATAATATATGTATGCATGTTATATTTGGCTTGTGCTTATCGGTGGTATGTGGGTTTTGAGTAAATTGGCTATCAGAAATAGAATAGAAGGTCGTCGGTAGAGATAGAGATAGAGATAGATGGATAAGGAGTGGGTGAGCTTGAACAACTTATGCATGGATGATATTTTGTTATGCAATGGGAATTGCTTTTGTTTGAACAATTAATTGGGGGTCAAAGGTGACAATATTTATATGAGAATTATCTTTTGATAAAATACCCCTAATGATATTAAGCATACGGTAGTGGTCTGGGTCAATTACCTAACCCAACCCACTTTGTCACAACTCTTTCCCGAACCCTTTGGTTTGACCTGAAAGAAAAGTTATGGAGATTGCCATAGGCCAAAATTCAAATGAGTACCATTGAACCTGCATAATTTTATGCCCATTAACGCAATTGAGGCTGATTTATTGCTGTTGTGGTTATCAGCCAAGGCCTGCTGTCTTGAGCTCTTAGGAAAAGCAAACTACAAGGGCTTTTCTGTTGGTAGCCAGCTGAATGTGTAGCTGAATGATCTTAATTGTGTTAACTTCCATTCAAACATGTTTGTGTGGTTTATCATGAATGCTAGTAATTAGTTCTGCATTGATCGTCAAGTGTGTGTTTTCATTTTGGTGCCTCTGTTGTCGAATAAAGTCCTTGCTTTAATGTATTTAATAGGGTGCATGAATATATTATATTTGAATTAAGGGAAATTTTGTCTGCTAAAAATCCAGTTTCTCGTTCTTCTCCAGAAAAAAAAACGTTTTTGGAAAAAGAAGAATATGAATCGTAGAGAGAATTTTTTTCTCATTATTTCCTTTTTGAAAACTTGATTTTTCCAAAATCAAAATTCAGTCAAAGAGACTAATTCTTTCAAACCTCTAATCCACGCAAAATAGATTTTCAAGAATAATTCAATTGAGAGAAAAACTCTCCATGTTTTGGCTAGTTAACTAGATAAAATTAAATTGATTTTTTATATCAAAACAAATCAAATTAATTCTCTCTTGTAATAATATGAATTTCAAAAATTAAAATCAGCAACATATATAACATTGAATGAGAACTATTCTTGTGGTGGAACTAGGAACCCATATCAGCCGTTTGATTGAAAAAATAGAGGCCTAGCATTAAACCCCTCACTTGAAACCTATATAATTTATGTGAGGGTTCAATGTCTGATTTGCTTATGGCCAAGGAAGGTACTATTGTACTAATACTAATTCTCCTTTTACTCTGAATATATATTATTGTTCAGTAAGTTGTTAGCTCAATTTTTTGTGTGCTAACATAAAAGATAAGAGCGGCTATTGTGGCTGTTTTCTTGAGTTGTAACTTGTAATAGGTACATTTTGATATAAGTATGTCGGTAATTTATTGAGTAACAAATAAGACATCCTACAAAAATATGTTATGTTTTTTTTATCAAGTAAGATGCAAGCTGGTAGAAGAAAAAAAACACTATTGAGACAAGTTGTTTGAAGGACAGATATACAGAATTATCCAGTGACCTAGTTTAGGTTAGTTATTCAGGACATGTGTAATCAGTTATGATCTAAAAGACATGGACTTGAAATGGCCCTCTAGCTGGCTCAAAGAAGTAGAGTGCTGAGCATAAGTAGACTTTAAGAGGGGTAACCATTTATCTTCACGAGGCCCTTTGTTCTAGTGGTTTTACAGTCAGCTTATGAAAAAAACTTCTAAACTATTTGTCTTGTAATACTGTTTCTCTGAAATTCTGATATGTTTAGCAAGTAAATATTCATTACCAGTTCACAATAAAAGAGCAGTCTAATCAAAGTCAGATAACAAAATGTTCTGCAGCTATAGTACATAAGATATGAGTTGTAGTCAAGCATTCTATATCTGAGATTTGTTTTGTATTTTAAATAGCATTTGAAAAAAAATTATGATAGTGTGATAGTGTTTTTGTGTGTTTTTCCAAACTGGTATGTTATTCGCTATTAAAATGTAATTTGGCTGCTTGATATCTGACGGTTTGTAATCAGAGTCTTATCATATTATTTTATCCTTTATTCTTACTTTGTTCTTGTTTTGAGACTTACTGTTGCATCTGTTTGCTTCTATGTGCAGGATAGTGTTTTTCCCACTTTGGCTATTTCACGCACTTGTTGCTCGAGGAAGATTCTCATTACCTGCTCCAGCGGTTCCTCATAATCGTCATGTATGTTGAATGATTTCTAAAGTTCTTGGAGAGTATTATATAATATTATGGTGGTTGCCTAAATAATTTCATAGCCATAATTTATCACAAATATAGAATACTAAATATTGTATGTATTGGACAGTGGGCGCCATGTCATGCTATTGTTGCGACGCCTTTGATTATTGCATTTGAACTGCTTCTCTGTGTATATCTCGAGAGCCTTTATGGTATGTAATCAACATCCTGTTACTGCTGCAGTTTTCTTGGGATTGACACAATTTTCGTCATCAGGTTGCGTATATGTGGATTATAATTTGTTTCCTTGCAGTTTGAGATAGGCTTACAGTGTCACTCTGTAGTTTTCATGTTAGCAGTCAACTCCCATGTCATTTGCTTAGGGAAAAATGATTAAAATAAATAGAGTAGATTTTTTCTAAATTTCCCTTTAAAATATAAAAGACCCTCTTATTAATTGTGCATGCTCTGCACAAATAAAGGCTAACACAAAAGAAGTATTATATTTATATGTATGTACGACCTTTTTCACTCTACACTCCATTTGGACGTCTAGATATCACAAAAGATTATGTTTCAAAGATCAACTAAAGAACATCAAAATTATGGCTAACAATTACACATACACAAAGTTAAGATTTTCTTTCAACTCCATTTTATTGGTCAAAGGATCTGCAATCTTAATTTTACTTGAAATTGGTTTGATTTTCTCAAGTCTCTATTCCACACAGTTATTCTCATTTTCTTATTCATTGAAAATATTGGAGGGAACAACAATTTAGTTTTCAATAAATCTACTGGTTCAAATGAAAAGTTGGTGGTGACACAGGAATGGGTATCAAAAGTTAGGTGGCTCACTTCTGCTTGTATGGTCTTTTTATTATTCTGAAACCGATACTCTTTGTTTTTCTTACATTTTGCACTATTATGTCAACGATATGGGAGTGAAGTGTAGTTTCTATACTGTATGAAACCGGTGGGTATGAAATATGGTCAATATGATTTAGTTGATTTATTGTTTATGTTCACCATTAGTAGTTTTTTTGTTGCAGTTTTTAGCACTTCTATATGCTGATGTGGCTTCTTACTGAAGATATCTCATTTGTGCTTCCGTAATAATAATTCATCTCTTCAAACTTTGTTTATACTATATGTTCTGTACAGTGAATGATATAGCTATAAATTTGAAGATTGTCTTTCTTCCTTTGCTGGCATTTGAAGTAATAATTTTGATTGACAATTTCAGGTAATATCTCTTTCATTGCTTAACTAGATCACTCACCCTTTCATAGTTTTCCAGTATGCTTGCATGAATTACAATTTTGCAGTGACAGATGTTCGTTTCTCGTACAGAATGTGTAGAGCTTTAATGCCAGGAGATGAAGAAAGCATGAGTGATGAAGCAATATGGGAGACACTTCCTGTGAGTTCATTTAAGTAATTTACTTCTTTGGAAAGTTATCCATCTAATATCATTTGTTTTATTTTTTTTTGAAATTATCTAATATCGTTCTTGTATTAGTGAAAATTCATGTGGAAATGTTGATAATTCATGCTTATAATAATTTATAATTTTTACTCAAATGACATGCACCCACTCTATCATATAACTATAAATGTGTAATAGTACACCGTACTGAACATGAATTATCCCTATAAATTAATATCTTATTGTACCAATCTAAATTTAAGTTTTATTTTCGTACTGTAGAGACCATAATGCATATATATCATTTATTTTGTAAGCATTGTTTTGCAACCTGATAGTGATATGCGTGGTGTAACTGGTATTGAACATTGTGTATCTTACATGTCAGATAATTTATTGTCATTTATATTTACAAAGTTTAACTTACAAAGATAATCCAGCATATGCAAAAAATATACTGTCAATCTCAAGCTTTATTGATGATTGTTGTTCATAATATAATGAGGGCATCCCTTTATATAGGGAATACACATTACAAATAGGAAAGTATCTACTAATCCAAATTAGGAAACCCTAAATAGGAAACCTTAGTAACCCTGATTGACAAAATCAAAATATAAATACTGATATAAAATAAACAGAGCAGTTGAATTCACAGCAATCAATTTTTATAGGCAATAAAAAATCAACAGTTTTATCAATAAGAAGTTACTAAAATCCCAATCATTTAAAAAAACAAGTCAAATGTAAACCAATGTATATTATTAATCAACCACATGATAGCTTCAAAGATGTATCACTGGACTAGCCACCATGGTGAATATCAGCTATCACACACTTATCCTAGTATTACGCAATGTACAGTTTTGGTAGAGCTGGGACTGAAAATTAGGATATTAGAGGTTTAGATATGTGTCGTACAGCTGAAGGTTGGGAGTTAATAAAAGAGCGAAATTAAGTGAAAGGGTGCTGGCCAGGGTATGAAAAGTAGAATAAACAGTAACATAGGCTGTCTGAGGGGTTCTGTAGTGGAAATGAAAGACCAATTAATTAGGGTTACAACAGTGGTAATGGATGAAGAATTTCTTATCATACTTCCATGTGGCTTCTCTACCTTATAATAAAGCTATCTGTAACACTTACACCGCAGCTAATTGAAACTAACGAGTCTCAGAGGTCTAAATTTGAAAATAACGACGGGGTTTACAAGCTGATTAAATAAATGTTAATGCAACGATTTTCCCAGATAATGACGTCACAAAATCATACCTTGGCAAGTTTCATAACAACTCCAATCGATGCCTTGCGGATACTGTCAACTTTACTTAAAATGCCTTCAGCAAGCAAAAATGGCAGAACAATACCCATTGTTTGACTTGCATCTGATATCTCCGTGAGTGAGACATCACAGAGCCTCAACGTCAATGACGTCAAGGAACGACATAATTTGTCACCGGAATTTCTAACAGTCTCCTTTATATCATCCATGGCACGAAATGCTGCAGTCCAAATTCTTTTTAAATGCTTTCCTACCTGCATTACAAGAACTACGTCAATATTTTCTGGGATAATACATTACATATGCTTGCATATTTTAAACTTTCAAGAATGCAATCTGAATATTGAGTAGGAATCTCTTGGAGTATAATATGCACAATGTATAGAATTACTTTCCCAACACAAAATAGTTCATTAAACAGTAGCTAAACCACGGGTACTGAGATTTTACATCTATTCTATGTCATTGAGAAAGTCAGTTGCACATTTAGTCTTGATAACTTAAATGTGTCATGCGATATAGTATTAAAACTTCTACCTTTCATGGGAGTCTTGATAGTATGATATAGATTAATCCATGTAGCCATTACTCAGTTTCTCCACTAGCATAGAATACGCAATAGGAAAATAAAGCATAAACTTCTGAACTCAACATGCTTCATGTCAACATGTTAAGGTCAAAAGAAGGGATGAACTAATAGCCACCATGGAAAAGCATCCCACCATATATGTTTCCTAGGACATGCATGATGCATCCACAACATGGTACTCCATGGTGGTCATGGTGGAAAAACCATGAAGACACCAATATAGCTTCTATAGCATTCTGTGTAGAAGTTCTGAACTGATATTTCACAAATCAATGAAAAAAACAGGTACTGGAAATTTTGGAATGCTACCATCATATGTCAAGAGCCAAAATACAAATAGCTGTAGTGTATCACACCTAAAAGGGAAATTTTAGCTTTCAATTGAATTTAAATCAACAACAAGATCATCACCTGATCAAATTTCCGCCCTTGGATGATATCTGCAAGGGCAAGACAAGAAGCTTCTCGAGAACGCCAAAGCCTAGATCCACATTGAATTAATAAATCATCAATAATCAGGTCCAAGTATTCATCAATAGTTCCCTTAGAGTCTGCCACGAGTGACTTCCAAATGTGTGCCATTGCATCCTAAAAAAATAACAGCACCATATAGCATTAAACAGAGGACATCACTACAATATGCTAAGCAGAGAAGTGGTAAGGCTGAACAATTTGAACAACTTGTCAGAAACAAAACAATCTGATGGAAATATATAACTAGAAAAACAAAATGAACTAACGAGAGGAGGTACATCCAAGAATTGCACGAGCAAAACAAATAAACTGAAGAGCCTAACAGCCTTTTCTTCATTAGATCACGTTGCATACCTGAACATTTTTATCAGGATCGTACTGGTAACGAACGAGCCTTGGAACCAATAAACGTAGATGTGGCTTAAGAGCATCCCCAGCTTGCTTGGCTATCTTAGAAAACCCAAAAGCAGCACCCCTTTTGGAATTTAGAGAAGCTTGATAATTCGCCAGATCCATAAACTTATAAATTAAATCTGGCTGTCCCATCTCATTAGCCAGATTACAAAGCTCCTTATACGTACTGAGTTTCCCTCCACCGTGACTTTCACCAATAGCACCCTCTTGAAAGACTTCAGAGTCTTCAACCAACTATATAACAAGATCTCCATCACCTCAGATCCACAATTGGGGGAGTGGTTACAAAATGAGAGAGAGAAAGAGAGGTGGTATATGAGATTTACCTTTATAGCACGTTTTCTTTTCCCTGAACCAGTCAAAGTACTAACAAGTGCATTTACCAGGTTTTTCTTCATAGACTCGTCACCAATTTCATACACAATACTCATACCTTGTGATGCCAGCTCCTGTGTAAGCTCATTCTGTTCACCAAGTAGGTGTGAAAATGCTTCCTGCAATCAGGTAAAGTCTTTTTAGCTTATTTCCCAATTTCATGACTGAATTTATTAGGATAAAAACAGTAGCATGGAACATTCTAATCACTAATATAGTTCTCCAATAAATAATATTTGTACAGAACTTTCTAGATTGGTATTATAGAAAATTACAATTAAATTTTTGGTGGCAGCTAGCTATAGGTTCATTATGGGCTCACTAACTTCCTAGGTGGTAATACATCTATAATGCTATGTTTTGATGAAAAATACAAGTGAAGAAATAGATGAGGGAAGGAGCAAAAGTGAATTCATTGACAGTGAAATCAACATCTTTGTTAAACAATATCTACGGATGTACACTCCCCAAGAGAATGGCTTTCACAACGCCTATGACTGTATGCTTTTCAGCCTCTGTAAGAGAATAACATAAATCCTTCTAATGCATAAAATGAACGTAAGGTGAAGGACAGTACATGCTCCAATCAACTGATAATGGCTAACTCAGAGAAAACATAATAAGTGAGCTACCCAAGGATTTGCTGAAATATGCCATCTAATTACTACTAACAAATGACCAAAGCTTGCTTGGGCAGTTGCTTGTCCAACTGGCCAAGCACTAGAACTTGTAGCCCGGGGGCAAGGTTCAGAGTCTCAGCGGCAATATATCTCTCATTTTTAATCTCTACCAACTTATGTCGGGTCAAGTGGCGAAAATAGACCTCCCTAAGGGAAGTCTTGAGCCCAAATCTTAATACATTGTTGATCAAAAAAATTACTACTAACCGATAGAAATAGGGTAGAGAAAACAAAACTTGATCGGCGATTAAAACGATTATATTAAAGAAAAGAGTGACGATTCCCAAGTTAGGAAAAGTAAACTCTATGAACAGATACAATGAAAATGAAAATGAAAGAAAGAAGTAAAATACAACAAAAGCCTAAGTGACATGTGTAGCGGCTGCATTTTCCTCCTGAATCTTTTGAATTGTTGTATTTTACTTGATCTTGTTGAGTTGTGATGTGATTTACAATAAGAGAGACCCCTCTATACAGGGTACATACATGAGCTAATCAGAAAAACTTGTAATAATAAGAAACACTAATTATTAGGCAATACGACTAAACTAGAATAGGCAAGATACTACAAATATGAAATATTCTTATTATTTTAACACTGACAAATGGTTTACCTGTATTTCTGGAATCATTTGTTGGAGGGTTGGGTGATGACCACAATACATTGTAAGCGACAGTAACCAGACAGTTCCAGCACAGCGCTCCTCCTTTCTACTACTGTATAAAAGAACATCAAAAAGCTTTCTAGTGATCACATCTCTAACAACAGCATGTCCATCTCCATTGGATTCACTTTCTCCACTGAAGTTGTATGTTGACAGTGATGAGCTCACATCTCCCATAAGGAAGTTTGAGGCCATGGAAAGTGATGTATAGTTAGTCTTAAGAATTACATCGGCCGTCACAGGGACACCACCCCACAAAAATGATAGAGCCTCCCCAGCGGCAAAGAGGATGTCCTCAACCTATTCACCACTCCACAAATGTAGACATTAGAACATCTTCATGTAAATTATTCATCTAAACCACAACAAAGTACCATTATTGGACATTTTTCAAGTAGTCCACACTGTCCATTGGAACAAATACTGACCTTATAAAGATATTATGTACCCACCTTTGATCGGCAAAGACTAAATATCAAGTCCAGGGCAATATTTAGATGTGAAGATGATGTCTCCTTCACACAAATATGTCCAAGGGAGACAACAATCTTTTGAATTGCTTTGACATCATCACCAGATAGAAGCTTGCTCAACTTTTCACGTAAAATTGTCAAAATATCAACTGCAGTTTTGACAATGTGTTATTCTTTCTTGGTACAAGCATATGAAATGCAGCCAAAAGTTTTGAAAACTGTATTACCTGGAGAAGAATCAATTATGAGTGAGGGTATTGGAGCTCGGAGCCCAATGTGACCTAAAGCTTGCATTGCAACAGATGCCAATGTTGCAGTCTCGGAATTGACAACATCAATCAGGCATCTAAGTATATTTTGAAACGTCGTGTCTGTGATCTGGGAAAAAATGAAAATCCAGTATAGAAGAGTTCATGATACCGAATATCAAAACCACTTTTCAATAAAATCAAATGAGGACAAATGTAACAAGTATATTCTACAAGATGCTTTCATGTGATCTTGAAGTTATTTGCTTACCATGTGAGTAGATCACTTTGATGTCAGAAAAGGAATGAATATAATTCAACTAAAGTAGATAGCTTGATGATACAAGAATCAAAACATACACAAAAGCATAAAATTAAAGTACATACCACAGATGTTCTAGCGATGCAATCAGCGGCGACGTAACCTATTGCACATAATGCTCCATGCTGCTCTTCAAACCTGATGATTAAAATCAACATCAGATTTATTTATCCTGTACGTTTGTCGACTCACTTTCCCAGATAACTTTTTTATTTATATAGGAAGCAAACCTCAGCTTGCGTGCTCCACCAGGTAGGGTAATTAGCTCGCAAATAAGTTCAGAGGACATGGGTGCAGAAAGAGCAGAAGATGCTAAGCCAAGTAAGCGTGCGGCAGATTCACGAGTTTGCAAGTCCACATGACTGAGCAACCGCTTTAGCCATGAAACTTTTTGAGCATAGTGTGATGCTACCATCTATAAGAAGCTTGAACATGTCATGGACGAAAAAACAAGATAATACTGAACCAGAGAGCAGGAAAGAGGAGCCTTGAGAACCAACCTCTGGCATATGAGATCCAATTGTAATCAAAGCCTTAGAAGCATTAGAATGCAACTCAACAGAACCTTCAAATGCCATAGCATGTTCAAGCAGCAAGCACATAGTTTTTACTGAAGACTGAAATTCAGATGATCTTACTAAAGAGTTATCACGTTCCAACTCTGATTCAAAGCACTTCAGCAGAAATTTAATCATAGCAGCATAAGTATTTGATTGAAAGATAAGTTTTTGTTCCCTCATTTCATTTGAATCTAGCAAGTTCGGCTGCTGCAAAGTGATATAATCTAGCATGCTTCCAAGTTTTGGGTATTTAAGATCCAATTTAGGACTCATAGTTTGCCCTTCTACTTTGTCAGGGAACAGACCTTCAAGAGCCATTTCCCTGTGTGAGAGAAAATTATATACTAATAAAAACAATGTTAAAATGTTATACAGCAACTCTCGCATTAATAACCTAGTCAAAATAAGCTATGACATGCATGCGATGTGAAATGGTCTATGGTGTTTGATTTGCATGTGGGATTGGATATCTATACGAGGTAATCGGGCTGTAACGTAATTGCTATATTCTCCCTCTGATATATAAATCATTGTGCAAGTATAAGGTAGTAGAAAATAAACTATTGGCTTCACAATTAGAAAAGAAATAGATGTTTAATGAGCGTCTGGTACAAGGATCATTCTCCCGTCGCATGTTAAATAGACAAACATATTTTTGATATATTCTTCATTCAACTACACTTCTTAGAACCGAGGACACTAAACCAAGTAGCCAAAGTTACCGTGTACTTATTTCTTCTTTCAATTACAGACAATGTAGGATTTGTGCCCTAGTCCAATACAAAGTAGTCTGTAATAGTTTTATCATCGTATGCAATGAAATGAAGTCGGCATTATATTACTATTGTGTTGTAGTAATATGTTAAATGTGATTTGATCTATGGCATCGAGTGTGTCATTACTGATAGTAGAACCATGGATCTGCACAAATCACATTTAACGGGTCCCTGGTCAATTAAGCTTCATTAGAAGCGACCAGTATGAGGATGACTCTTTATGATCACGCTCCACTGATCATTGGTGGTGGGACTACCGGAGTCAGATCATAGATATAATTTG
>JAYMTP010006525.1:0-12000 GCA_036897365.1 Geranium brycei | reverse complement strand
ACGAGGCGCCCGCGCCACGGGCGGCGAATGATGTGTCAGCGGCGGCGGCGGTTGTCGGGAGTGGAGGGTTGGGGTTGGTTGGGTTGTGGTGCATGGCAATGTTTTAAATCAATTTGTATCAAATATTCATGTTTATTTTATTTTGTTTTGTTTGAGTTGATTTGTTTGGTTTAATTAATGTAAAATATGATTTATTTCTACATTGAGTGTTTTATTTATTTTTTTTCTTGTTTGCGTGGATTCTCAAGAATAATTTAGGGGATCCATTTCAGGGATATGTAATTAATTGGGTTTCAATTCTCATTGTCATGTATCTACTTTTCAAATTTAACCATGTGTATTATATTCAATAAAGCCTTATCTATTTAGACCATGTATATAAAGATTATAGTATATATGAGAATTTATAATCTCAACTCTGCCTGATCGAATAAAAATATTGGGTATTCATTAAATTTGAAGTATTTTTGTTAGAAAGTTCAACTCACTTAAGAGTTCAAGCTTATAAGTGTAAGTCTAGACTGTTATTTAAACTGGTTAATAGATTTGACTCTTTCAAATGTGATATTCTAACACCCATAGTCACGTGCAGGAACGATCCATTGGCCTTAAACTGGAAACAGATGGTATATGGAGGTCACGTTCAAAACAACTCAAACTCTAATAATACCATGTCAGAAGTTCAACCCACCTAAAAGTTCAAACTGATAGTTGGAGGTTCGAAATATTATTTAAGTTGGTTCACGGATTAATATCTTTCAGATATGATACTCTAACACCTCATCTCACGTGTAAGCCGGGTTGAAAGGCATGTGAAAACAACGAGCGGGAGTGCAGGGATGATCTCTTATCCATGGGTCTTAAGCCTGAAACAAATGGCATGGAGGTCACGTCTAAATCCAATTAGACTCTAATACCATGTTAGAAGCTCAACCCGTATAAAAGTTCAACCTTATAGGTGGAGTATTGGAAGTGATAACGATGTATTGTATTGAGTTAAATAATACGAATACATAATACAGTATATGTAGAGTATACAAGGGTTAGGGTTACACAAGCTAGGGTTTACACAATAACGACAGCGGACCGAGGCTCATGTATTAACATGTATTAACATGCATCACTCATTAGTGATGCATTCGATTCATTTCTATGAAAAATATCAAATTTGTTAGTGGTTGCATGCAATTAATTTGAGAAAATTAGAGCTCAACTGCAGTTGGAAGCATTAGAGCATGGGATGTGATGGAGCAGCAGCAACATTATAATCCATTAATGCATGGAGAGATATAGCTAATTTTAGTGCCTCCATACAAATTGTCAATAACTAACATCTAATTAATTAATGTACCTCTAAGTTGGTGCAACTTCAAATCACAATCAACTAGTTATATATACATAATTACATGCATGGTTATGTTTTATTTACAAGTTATATTAAAAATGAAACCAAATTATCTGTAGATGAAATGAGTTTTTTTTAATATTAATCAACTGGCTTATGTGTTGATCATTAAAATAAATAAAAAATTATCGATGATTACATTATAACTTTATACAATTTTTTTAACTACCCGATCAATTGAAAAATAAAAGTTGATTGAAACATTTGGTTGAACGTGTTTGAGTTGAGTGTTCATAAATTATAAGTGATATTCAATGATGTGGCTTGTTTAAATTATTTTTTACCTTTTAATCAGAAGATTAGTATTACTAAACAAAGAATGGGCCAAAGGCCCAATATACTGAGAAAAGAGGCACAGGCCCCATAAGCGTTAAAGCCCAAATCTGTAAACTGTTTTCTTTGGACAACAAATAATTAGGATTGTTCATGGTTCTAAAACCTGACTGAACCGTTCAAGAACCAACCGAACCGATTCTTGTGGTTTTAGATTTTGGAGAACTATATATGGACAAAAGATAGTTCACGGGCTGAATATAACCGACCATGACTACAAGCAGATCTTAAATTATAACCAAATCAAACTGTTTAACTTGAGTCTGCGTAATTAATTTATGAACCAGATGAAATCTTAAAAAGTATTTTCAAACTAGTTAAGAAATTTTGTTTCATGTATAAGAATACTAAATACTAAATTATAGTTAATACGCATAAATTCTATGTCAAGATATTGTATAATTCAATCAAAAACTTTAAGATTGTAAATAATGTAAATATATTATCTAACCGGTATGATTTTTTTTCGGTTAACTGTGTTTATAATTCTATGAGAATCATATCTGAACTGCAATACTATCAGAAGTCCAACCTACCTAAATGTTAAATCTGATAAGTGGAGGCTTAGATTGTTATATAAGCTGGTGAACGGATCAAGCTCTTTCATATGAGACTCTAACATCCCCACTCACGTGCAAGCCGATTAGAAATGTACATGAAAACAAACAAGCGGGAGGCATGTACATAATGGACGCTCTCCGATCCAAGGGCTTAAGTCAAGCCCGAAACAGATGACATATGAAGATCATGTCCAACACAGGTGTAACCTCTTATAATGTATTGGAAGTCCAACTCATCTAAAAACTCAAACTGATAAGTGAATGCCTAGATTATTATTATATAAAGCAATGAACATATCTATATCTTTCAGATGCGGTACTCTAACAAATACGATGATTCTCATATTTTTCTCAAATGCTTTGAGCCTATAGAACTGTTTTGTTTTTGGGTTTATTTTGGTCTGAAAAACTAGCCGTTGTCCTAGCCTTGAAGAGTATACTTTACTTGCAAGACAAGTTTTATATTCCACCAATTCAAAAATGGAACGATGACATTAATATTCAATTTTAATTTTGGATAATGTTTGGCGAAAATTAGAGGGACCGGCAGGCCCCACGTGACTCACCACTCTTACGGTTTTACCCTTGTCACGTGCGGTCACGAGCCATCCACGTGTCCGTCCAGAAACAACGATCGAACACGTCAAATTCCCTACAAAGCACACACACCCTCCGCATAATTACGAAACTGCCATCCAGCAGAGCAAATTCAAAGCAGTGGTGACCGTTGCGTCTTTGTCCTTTCACGTCACAGTCGTTTACGTGAGCACAGCCACAACCAACCAACGAGCGACACGTGGACGCACGAAGACCTCTCTAATGGTCAGAACTCTCAGTGACCGACATGTGTCGACAGACATAGCTTCTCTCTCTCTCTCTCTCCTTTTCTCTCCAAAAAAGCTCTCTGAACTGTCCCCTCTTTAACCCTTGGCCTTCTCTACCAAAAAAGGAGCAACCTCTCTCTCTCTCTTAGGGTTTTCTGGCATTTTGAGGACCCAGAACAAGATTCACCTCCACAACCTTTGCCAGGTGACTTATTCCTGTTTTCAAATTTTTCTGGGATTTTTTTTGATGTTTGAGATTTTTTGTTAGTGGACTGTTTGGCTTCCTGGAAAATCTGAGAAAAGGGGATGAACATGTTTGCAGAAGTTGGTGTTTTTTGTTCTTATGGGGTTTTTAATTCACATGAGACCCAGAAACCCAGTGTTAATTTTTTTTCCTACTGTTCTGTAGTTTATCTTTAAGGCAAACAGGATTTAGGGTTTCTGATTTGATGGAAGATGTAATTTTGAGGAGAAGATGCTTTGGGCATATGTCATTTTTTCATTTTTTTCTTCTTTTGATTGGATATAGTTGATTGTTAGGCCATGTTCATATATTTGCAGCTTATAGATGTTGCATGTGAAGTTTAGTTTGCACTTAGATGAGAGCATTACTTGTGTTTGCTGTTTTTTGATTTTGATCTGTATTTGGGGGTTTCATTATGTTACTGAAAATCAGATGTAAAATGAGGATTATGGCCTCGCTATCTGTTTATATACCGAATGCTTGACTTAAACGAGAGCATGACTTGTGTTTTCTGTTTTGTGATCTGTATCGAACCATTTAGTTGCAGAAAGTCCAATATAGATTAGGGACAGGACAATGTTTGCTGTACCATGGTATTGCTAAACGTCTTCTGTTCATGCAGTTGATTTCTATGATTGGTTTAGTGTAAATCAAAGCCAAGTATATTAATTCGGGTCTCTCACTCTCCCCTGTGTATGCGCAAAATAAATACTTGCTGAGTCTCATGTCACAAAAGTGTGTTATGAGTTTTGGTTTATTAGGAGTGTCTTGTTAATTGTTTTCCGATTGTTGCTCAAAGTGCAATAATTTTGTTACTAAATGCTTTTCGGGTTAGCATTTTTGTTCTCGGTACTTGAGGCTATGTTATGATAGGTAGTGTCATGCTTCTATATGGTTTATTTTTCTGAGTCTCGTGTCACATTGTTGGCAGTGGGAATTTGTAGGATGCTGGTCTGCTGTGCAATACGAGTTTCGGTTTATTAGGAGTGCCTCGTTTAATTGTTTTCCAATATGCTAATGACATTGTTGCTCAATGTGCAATAATTTCGTTACTATATGGTTTTTGGGTTAGCATTTTTGTTCTCAGTACTTGTACAAAAGAATGATTCCGATTTTTTTTACTTTGTTTCTTGTTTACAGCTTTGTGATGAAAAGATAGTCGATTAAGAGATCGAAAGCTAACTCTTACTATCGGACCAGCCATGGATCAATCGGAGCAACAGCAAAACCATAACAATCATCAACAGCCTGTGGTAGGGGTTGTGGCGGGATCGGGCCAGATGGGCTACACGGTGCCCTATCCACCTCCGGCCATGGCAGCAGCAGCCTCCGGGACTGTATCCGCAACTCAACCACCTGCGGCCTTCTCCAACTCGGCCCACCAGCTGGCCTACCAGCAGGCCCAGCAGTTCCACCAGCAGCAGCAGCAACAACAGCAGCAACAGCTCCAGATGTTCTGGGCCAACCAGATGCAGGAGATCGAGCAGACGGCTGACTTCAAGAACCATTCCCTCCCCCTCGCCCGGATCAAGAAGATCATGAAGGCTGACGAGGACGTCCGGATGATCTCCGCCGAGGCGCCCGTCATATTCGCCAAGGCCTGTGAGATGTTCATCCTGGAGCTCACCCTGCGCTCGTGGATCCACACTGAGGAGAACAAGCGCAGGACGCTCCAAAAGAACGACATTGCTGCGGCCATCTCGAGGACCGACGTGTTCGACTTCCTGGTCGATATAATCCCGAGAGACGAGCTGAAGGAGGAAGGGCTCGGCATCACTAAGTCCACGATCCCAGTCGTTGGGTCTCCGGCGGACATGCCTTACTACTACGTTCCGCCTCCGGCGCAGCACCCAGGGATGATCATGGGGAAGCCGGTAGAGCAGGCGGGGATGTACGGTGGTCAGCAGCCGAGGCCGCCGCCAATGGCGTTCATGCCGTGGGCACAGCAGGGCCAGGCTCAGCAGCAGCCACCACAACAGCAGCAGCCACAACAGTCCCAGCAAGCAGAGACTCAATGATCTGTTGCTGTTTTGGGCCTCTTCTGACAAGTTATGTGATTTGTTGTGTGCCTTAGTTTAATGGTAGATTCGTAGTTGTAATTTGAACTTGTGGGTGATTCTAAGTCACATTTGAGATGATGGTTATTCTATTCAGGGACAGGTATTTGGCTATGTTTAAGAATTGATCTGTAATCTCTATTCGGGGACATGAATTTGACTATATTTGAGCATTGCTCTGGATCTCTGTTTAACAGGATTAATTTAAGAGCAGGGTTCTAAAAGAAGTTAGGTGACAGGCGGGCAGAGATTGAAAGATTAATTGAATTTATATAGGATTAATCGGATAAGGCGTGGATTTTTAAAACACTATTTATGAGTGCTACAATTAAGATATGAAAAGCAAAGAAATTAGAGAATATTCCATTTATTCAACATAGCAAAAATCTTCAATTTCGACGGGACAACGACCTAACAAGGTAGGGGATGAAATCATAACATTCCCTTCATTACCATCCCCTCTTCTGAAAGGTAAAACTTTTGAGCCTTTAATATTCTAGTATTTCCAATCCGATCGGATAAGGGATGAGATCATTAAACCTACCCTAGGAAAAAGGTGAACTACCCTACTTTACAATAGCAGATTTTTGTGATAACAGAAGGAAATTCACCTAGTTGCTACTTCTAAAGAGTACTGTAATTTAGATAAACAAGAAATAAACCATAACAAAAGAAACCGGAAATGCTCTACAAATTCAGCGTTGGTTGACAAAAACATCCAGATTTGATATCCTAAATCTAATTGAGACGAGATACGGTTGCATAAAAGGTAAACTACTCTTAACTCCACAAAATGACCCAATATTTTCAATGCGATAGTGATCCAATATTTTCAATCTAACAATGGCCTAAATCAATCATACAAAAGATAAACTACTCCAACTTAACAATGACCCCAATATTCTCGATCTGACAATAACCTAAATCAAACATATTATAGGTAAACTACTCAAATTTAACAATGACAATATTCTTGATCTAAAATTCCGGTAATGACCCAATATTCTCGATCTAACAATGACCTAAATCAAATATACAAAAGGTAAACTACTCCAACCCGGTAATGACCCAACATTCTAAATCTAACAATGACCTAAATAAAATATATACAAAAGGTAAACTACTCCAACCCATAAAGACCCAACATTTTCAATCTGACAATGACCCAACATTCTCAATCCAACAAAGTATAAGACATACAGGACCATCAAATAACCAAAAACATGGATAACCTGGTCAAATTGCTATCAACATATACTCTATACAGTGAATGCAAAAATCATTGAAAGTGACAATGAAAACAGAAAGGTCATGCCCTGTGATGGCAGTATAGCAACAACAATTAATACATATATTGGTAGACTGATTCAAGCATTGCACAAAGAACACAAGACATTAAAACCTAAATCCATGATTCACTTTCATTCATATATGCCAAGTAACAATGACATCAAAATCTGGGTTCAATGATAAAATCCGATACCCACTCTTCACATTCAAAAGACAACGAACCCTAAACATCACCGAACCAAAATCCCCAAAATTCTAAACATCCACCAAACTTCTTACAGCTATAAATATATATAATATACCAATCTGCGCTTGTTCTTGTCAAATCCCAGTACCTAATCCTCATCGACGCCTTCAAAAGCCCAGGCATTCTGGCGGCGCAGCTCCTCCTCCTCCTCCGGAGTGAAATCGTTCGCGATCCCGAAGAAAGCCCTGACGTACTCCACGCTCTTGTTCGAGATACGATCGGCGATCGTCTGGTTGAGCAAGTCCATGAGCAGCTTGTAGTCCAGGTAGTTGGCGGCGAGGACGAGCTCCTTGAGCGCGTCGCTGCTCTCCTCCTTGACGAAGCCGAGGTCGAAGCTCTTCACCAGGTCGTGGCTGGTCTTGGCGGACCCGAACTCAAGGTGCTTGGCGCAGAACGCCACGACCTTGGCCAGCACCTCGCCGCGGACGATCGGTAACGGCACCGTGTTGTCGTGCTCGTCGTCGGTGGCGTCGTCGAAGAAGGCCTTGACGGTCTTGAACTCCATCGCCACCGCCCTGTCGACCACGAACTCCTCGCCCTCGGCGGACCTGAGGGTGATCTTCTCGCCGGAGCCGGTCTGGACCGGCTCGGCCTCGGCGCCGACCTTCACGGCGGCGATCTTCTCCTCGATGGCCTTGGTGGAGCCATTGGCGGCGGAATCAGACGACATCGTTTCGATATTGTGGGGTTAGGGTTTTGTGTGTTGGGGAGAGTGAGAGGCGTTGATTTTTTTATTGGTGGTGGGGTAGGGTATTTATACACAGTGTTGAAGACCAATCGCGACCGTTGGATTTCTTATTCCTTTGTGGAACATTCTAGACTCATGGATTTACATGGGAAGTTACTTTTAATATTTCTCATAAAATAACTGTATTTTTTTGGGTATTTCAAAATCCAATTAGGACTAGGATCACATAAAAATTCTAACTTGGGGTCTTACTTTAGATTGGGATTTAAACAACGGGTATTTTCTTCGGCTGAATTAATAAAATCGAGAAATTTTAGAAGAATCATTGAATTCATAATGAGGCTGATAGAGATTTTCAAATTCAACTCAAACTCAATCATTGTTATTCCTATTTCACCAATATTATTCGTAATGATGGCAACCGAGAAGGTTCGAAATTGTTTTGGTGATCCATGTTTCTTGGTATGCCTGATCATGAATCAGATATCTCCATTGGATTTGAAATATTTTGCCTGTTTGTAAAATGCCAATTTTGAGGCAAATTTCAAATTTAGTGATTCCTTTCACTACCATCTATTGCCATGTGAGGAAAAGAAATCAAGAAAATGGTATTACACAAAATGTCAATAACATATTGCTGCATTGTTGTAAACTTAAACAAGGAAGCTGCTGGACAAAACGCAGCGTTCCAGAAACATAAAGAGAGGAGAAGAAAGAAGAAAAATTGATGCTAATGAGCTCAATACTACTACTAATTAGCGGGCTCTTTTCTTCTCCTCTTGCGCTTTTTCAACAACCCTTTCTCAGCTAGGGTTTTCATTTTCTGTTTCTTCCTCTCCTTTGCCTTGTCGTCGAACCCGTCGTCATTCATCTTCATTGCAGCCACTCGCTTCGCCTGGTAAACCTGCGTATGATATGATAACATGTAAGTTGACAAGATTCACATCCCAGAACTCAATGTATAGATTTGAATGTCTACAGCTAGAAAGAACACGAGCTTTTACAGCCAGAAAAAAAAAATCGACAAAAGAGTATGAGGACATTCATTACCTTCGTGATATCTTCAAGCACATCATTCTCCTTACAATCAAATTTTTCTAGTTGTTTCCCGAGATCAGCTTCTATCTCATGAACCAGATCTATGTCGTTCTGTAACATCCCATATAACGAATATAAGGAAAATATGAAAAAATGGCAATGTGTAAAACAAAATGAATGCACTTGTGTGTTTCCTGAACAGAGATACACATGGTAACCACAAATAAATCCCCAATAAAAATCATTTGGGGTACTATGTTTTCTCCTGTCATGTCCAGTTATTATCTAATAATGTGTATATAGCCCTGCAACCTCTACACTATTTCATAAGTGAAGCATCACAAAGTGCTCGGTTAGAGGAGCATATGCATAACCAAGTAGACCTCATCAAATGATATAAACAAATTTACAGGCGAAAACTTTATTAAACAGCATCTACTATTTACCTGGGTAACAAAGCTCACTGCCATGCCTCCCCTGCCTGCTCTGGCGGTACGCCCTACACGGTGGACATAATCTCTTGGATACCTGTAACGGGCCAACGATTAAAAAATTATAGGAAATTAACTGCTGAGAAAGTAGAATCAAAATAAGGGTCAAGCGGTTTACAACCTTGGAATGTCATAGTTGATGACAAGGTCAACTGTTGGAATATCTAACCCTCTGCTGGCTACATCAGTTGCAATCAGCACAGGTACCTGTCCGGATTTGAATCGGTGCACTGCAGATAGCCTTAGAGACTGGGATTTGAATGAGTGCAGTGCTGAGACTTTCTGATCAAGCTCTTCCATTAATAAACCTAAAAGGTGGCAGGTTCTGCTTCCACCCAAGAAATACAGCTATCAAGTTTCGAATTGCATATTGATCGGGATTTTGGCATCTATAAAGTAAATGTTGTGATAGCATAAAATTCACATGCCAGCGGGATTTTGGCATCTATAAAGTAAATGTTGTGATAGCATAAAAATCACATGCCAGCTGAAGGAAACCTCACACGTCATGAATATAAAAACATAAATTCGAACATGATGCAGAACTGATAATTAAATGGCACCAAGTAGCTTCGATATTCTGCTCAAAAAGGATGGAAAATCTAGGTATGAGAAACCTAAACCAATACAGTATATTCAATATTCATACACCAAAATAACCTCCACAAAATTCTCTGAATGTTTTACAGTAACTATCTTTGGACAAGCGAAACAACAACTATTGTGTTATTTTTTGAAGAAATAAAACAACTATCTTCAGTAAAAACATGCAACATTTACTGTACACGCATAGATTGTTCAACGTGCAACTGACGAAACAATGGAGGGGTAGGCAGAATTTGTGTGGAGAACTATATGTGCTTCCCTTCGGAGTCAATAGTGTGTTCACTAGCAGTTAAAACTAAGAGTTTACATTGACTTCGTAGTGATGTTGTTTCCCTTGAATGCCACACAATTTATTATATGCAGTGTACACTTCACATAAATAATGAAGTCGGCAAATTAGGTGATCACTCCACAATTTGAATCTTTACAAAGGACCAAATGCCCCCCTGATAGGTCATTACTTAAAAGACAGGGAAAAGTCTATAATCATGCAAAGAACAGGTAAAAAAATTTTCTTGAATGACACCGTACTGCCAGAGAGAAAATATACCTGCAGGTGGAGACAAATATAATTGCAGAGCGAACGCCCATATCTTCCATTTTAGACAGAATGTGTACCAAATACACATCCTTCACATTTTTGGGTATGAAAATGTACTGCTGTTTGAGGGTGTCGACCGTCTTGAAGCCTTCATATGCCTCGTAAAAGTACGCCTTATTTGCAGAGAGCTCGAGCAATGTCTGCAAATCACTTGTCATCGTAGCAGAAAACAATAGAGTCTGCCTACTTTTGGGGAGGCATTGGAATATCACTTTCAATTCTTCTTCAAACCCAACATCCAAAACCCTATCCGCTTCATCCAAAACTAGGAACTGAACAAAAAAAACGATAGTTACAAGTATGTTAATAGCATTGTCGGATAATGGAACATTGCACATCATTTCAACTACACTTAGCACGTGAATTCCCTCAAAACAAACAGCTAAAATAATTGTTTCAAACAATTCACGCATCAATTCTGAAACCTCATTACAACAACACGCTCATTACACCTCTTTCTTACTAATCATAGCTATTCATAAATTTTCAACATTTTACTAAATCACCTCATTATAGCAATGCGTAATGCACTTCTCACTTACTAATCTTATCTATTCATAAGTTTATAAAAAAAACTCATGAACTGATTCCAAAACTTCTACTGCTCTTCAACTGAAAAATGAGCCAAATCGCCTCATTACAGCAACGCTCATTACACCTCTTACTAGCTATTCATAAATTTTCAACATTTCACTAAATCGCCTCATCATAGCAACACTACATACACTTCCCACTTACTATGCTTATAGCTATTCACAATTCTCAACATTTTACCAAATCACCTCATTATAGTGACACTCAATACACTTCTCAATTACCAAGCGTAGCTATTCACAAATTATCACCATTTTACTAATCAAAACACGTTCATCGCCTTGGTCCTGCAAAACGAGTCAAATCACCTCATCACAGCAACACTCATTGCACTTCCCGCTTACACTATGCTTAGCTATTCACAAATTTTCAACATTTAACTAAACACCGCCTCAACATAGCAACACTCGATCAACTTCTCATTCACTATGCATCGCTACTCACAAATTCTCAACTTTTCACTAAATCGCCTCATTAGAGCAACACTCAATACACTTCTCACTTACCATGCTTAGCTATTCACAAATCCTCAAATTTTGACTGAATCACATCGTTATAGCAACATTATATACACTTCCTACTTACACCATGCCTAGCTATTACAAATTACCCACATTTTACTAATCAAAACAAATCCATCACCTAGGTCCCCAAAAATGAGTCAAATCACCTCATTACAGCAACATTCACTACACTTCTCACTAACTAGGCTTAGCTATTCACAAATTTTCAACATTTAACTAAACACCGCCTCATCATAGCAGCACTTGACCAACTCTCACTCACTATGCTTCGCTATCCACAAATTCTCAACATTTCAATAAATCAAAACAAGTTCAACTTCAAGCTATAGCAACACCCAATACAGTTCAAGCTTACACCGTGCTTATTCATTCACAAACCATCAACATTTCACTGATAAAAAACAAGCTCGTAATCACCTTGGTCCTGGAGAAAACAGGAGGAATGTCGGGGTTCTGCTCGAGCAAGACCTTGACCCTCCCCGGCGTGGCGATCACCAC
>JAYMTP010006524.1:0-12003 GCA_036897365.1 Geranium brycei | reverse complement strand
TGATTTAGGCATGTGTTGGTGGGTTTCCCGTGCCTACGCCCCCTGTGGACTCCGGCCCATATGCAGAAGTCTAGTTATGTTATGGCCCACGTGTAGAGTAGGGTCAAACCCAACTAACAACTTGAGCTTTTAGTTGTAGAGCCCGACCCAGTATGTACAACCCCAGTTTTACAGTCTTGAATCGAATTATGATTAAGTGATATGTTATGTTTAATGTTTGTTGAACGAGTCGTCTTGATAAACTGTTAGACAAAATACCTGAATTGTTTGGTATGAGGGATTGTCTCAACCACTTTCAAACCAGCCTCGTGATCGCGTAGCTCATACAACTCATCACTATCTTGAGGTAGCTCCAATTTTCTGTTCTTCCATGTCACCACCAAAACCTACAGCACCACCTACGTTAAAAATGGACTCACCAGCCTCACACATTTAATATACCTTATTAACATGGACAGTGACACGTTAGTCGGGTATATTAGATCATACCCGACTGGACATTGAGCAATGTCTGCTCGAGTATGGTCATTACAGACTAAGAAGTGTCAACTGACCATACCAGACTGACAGAGAGATTGATCGTTCACCTGCAAGACCCTGAGCAAGGGGCTGTCTCCGGGTGCCCGGTGTCGATAATAAGGCTTCCCGAAGGCGAGAAAGACGAGGCCGAGAAAGGCACATGACATGGAGATGATGAAGCCGACGTCCCAACTGACGTTTGTGCTCGCGTAGACGACGAACGTGACGCCAATGGTGGCTCCCATGGTTATGCTGAAAAGGAACCAGTTGAAGAAGCTTGCTATGGACTTGCTCTCTTTAGGGTCCTTGTGGTCGTACTGGTCGGCGCCTAGTGAAGGGACGGCTCCTCTGACTCCTCCGGCGCCGAGGGCCGATAGGGTTATGGAGGCGTAGAAGAGGAGGGCGTCGGTGCCGTGAACGCAGCTTGACTTACCGCATGCCTCAGGCTGGAGGGAGGGGAAGTGGGATTGGATGATGAGCAGTGCGTATCCCTGTCATGTCATGAACGTATAGATCAAAACCGATGAGTCAAATAATAATAAGTTAAACCGGTCTGAATTGTGAAAACTTCAAGAAATTTGGTTTATAATAAACTGAATAAAAAACCGACATGTTTACAAAACCGAATCAAAGTTTATCGGTTCAATTTTGATTTTTGCAGAGCAAAACTCAACTGAATCAAAACCGAACTGTGGACAACTAGGGCTGTAAACGAGCCGAGCTTTTAACGAGCCGTTCGAGCTCGGCTCGTTAATTATTCGATTCGGGCTCATTATAATCAAGCTCGAGCCGAATTCGAGCTCATGATTGGGCTCGTTTAATAAACGAGCCGAGCTCGAGTCTAGCCTTTTAAGGCTCGATAGGCTCGCGAGCCGGCTCGTTTAATATTTAATTAATTACATATTTTATTAATATATTTTCAAAATTTTAGTGAATATTCATAACTAATTTAGACGAGCCGAATCGAGTTGAGCTGATCTTGAGCTGGCTCATTCAGCATTTAATGAATTATCATATACATTTATTTCATTTTAATGGATTTTTGAATTGAATATTAAGCGAACCAAATCGAGCCGAACTCGAGCTTAGTTACACAAGCTCGTTCGAGCCCGAGTCGAGCTCGAGCCGAATAATTTTTTCACGAGCCGAGCCCTGCCAAATAGAGGCTCGATTCGTCTCGTTTGCACCCTTATGGACAACCTTAGTTGGAGTGGATTCAATAGTGTAACTGATATGTTCGGGTTTTGGTATTTTGGTTTGGGCCCGATTTGAGTTGCCTATTGGATTTGAATTTTTTTATTTTCTTTCTTTCATTCCTTCCAGGGTTTGATGTAATATCATATATACTACTTCCATGACCTAGCTGAACTGTAAGGATGACAGCAAGGCGAATTTGGGCTGGGTTTAGTGATCTCCATCCCTCGTGTTCAAGGTATTTCGCCTTTGTGTAGATTTCAACGGGCAGGTTCGGGTGAGTTAAGTGATCCATGTCCTCTACCTTGTTGGGTTGAGGATATATATCGAGTCCCCCATTGGGTATAGGGTGATTTTCCTATATGTAGATTTCTACAGGCGGATTCAAGTGAGTTTAGTGATCTATGTCCTCTATCCGTTGAATCGAGGATATCGAGTCACTGACGGGTTCGGGATATTTTGCTTCTCAATAAGACGACAAAAATGGCAGGTTCGGGTGGGTTTAGTGATTGATGTATTCTGTCTCTCTATAGGATGACAACCGAACAGATTTAATAAACTCCCGTCTCATATGGTCCTAGTATATCCCTGTTGAGTTCAAAGTATTATGCATCTATATATAAGATGGTAACCGGGCGGGTATAATGATTTCCGTCTCCTACTAGTCAAATCAAGGATGTTGAGTACTTGTCGGGTTTTGGAGATTTTTGTCATCCCAAGCCAAACTTGATTCGGTGATTCTAGATTCTCTTGTGTCTAATAACTCCTTTATTCTTTCGGTTTATCTTACAAATCACGCAAATATAATACTCTTGTGAGTGTATATTCCGATCTGATTCATTTCTCTGCACATCATATCTTTCTCGCTATAACACAACATTCAATAAACACACTCCGAACAAGTAATAAGTACTCATGACGAGTGAAGAATGAAGTTCACTTACCACCAATTCAACGAGGCCAAAGAGGAGAGCAGTGTTGAGGCGATTCATGTAAGTGTCAGAAATGAAACCTCCGAGAAGTGTGAACAAGAAAGCCATTCCCAAGTAGTTTGTGTAAGTGGTCGCAGAACCAGACAGATCAAACTTCATCTTGTACATGAAGTACAACACCAAACTTGCCATGTTCGCCACAAACCCTATGTTGTCAAGTCCCATCATCACTGTAAAAACAATCAAAAGTAACAATTCAAGGTCCTTGAATCATGTACTTAATAAGGATAATTACAAAAACCAATGAACTATCCAAAATTTGTCAAAACAGACTTAAAATGAGTCACGTGACCTCTATTTTTTAAATGACACAATTGCACGACAAGATTTTGTAATTAACAAATTATACGATAACTCTTTATAGAAGACACCGTCGGTTTTTGTAATTATCTCTGATTAATAATGCAATGTGCATTGATCTGTACTTACCAAAAACAAACCGTGTGGCTTTAAATCCACCTTTTCTTGGGTTTTTGATATTCTGGTACACAGAATCATTAGCACCAAGTTCGTCGCTCGACGCCTACACATTAGCATCATAACCGGAATGAGAAAATGAAAATGCAATTGTCCGAACAACGATATTAAAAAAAAACTCACCATGGCTAGAACTAGAAGAAGTGAAGGAGTGAAATGTGATGGAGAGCAAAAGTGGTTAGCCACTGAAGAGGGTGGTTGAGACTTGTAAGTATATATAGAGAAATATGAAATAGACACATAGTAACATAGTGTTGTAGCAGAAATCACAAAGCCATTCACCAACCCTACATACATATAATAACATTTTAACAATAGAAAACAAGCAAAGTATAAATTGACCGGCGTTTCGCTGCCGGCCTCTGTCTAACCTTTCGGAAGCCTTCAACGAAATGTTACTTTCTTCTGACATGGGCACGACCAAAGGGCTAATCACTATTTACAATGGCACAATACAAAAATGGGTAATGTCGATTTCAACATGTGAATTCAACTTTAGAGTTGTTACAAGTTCACTTTCGAGTGTGTGTAAGCGACGGACGATCTGATAGGTTAGTCTTTCGGGCTAAGTTGTTCTTTTGTTTCTAAAAACCAATCGAACTGCAAATTGATCGGTTTAGACGTGTGCTCATTTTAGGCCATCACTGATCACACTACTAAAATTGAGGTTATTCCCGACCAACTAAGTTGGTCGGGTTTAATACAAGGAAAAATTAGTTGGGAGAGGTTGTAGGTGTTGGGTTTTAATTGGTTAAAAGCTTCCAAATTAAGTTTTATTGTTTTATTTGTAATCCCACATGGAAAGCATTGGATTTAATTTTTGAGTTTAAACTGTTTTACTCTCCTCTCTTGTTCGTGTGGGCCTTATAGGGGTAACCTGAGACTCACCCGCGTGCCGCCGTCGTCTGGGCCGAACTTGGGTAGAGCACCTGCGGTGCGAGCAAGCCTGAGTTTTGCAAAAATAAAATATTATTTTTTAATTTAAAATCATTGACCGATTCTTCCACGCGTTTTGGCTTTAACGCATGCGGTTTGACTCAATCATATAAATACTGAAAGTCTGGTCTTGTATCAGTACTGAAAATAATTTTTTGCTCTCATAACACTGATTTTCAGATACTCGTTTGCTAACTCTCGATTGTACGATCTGATAACTGCGGTTCGTTGTTCGTCCAATCGAAGTGATCATTCCTACGAGCTCCTCGCCTACTCTTTCGTTCATGGGTTTCGTCTTCCTAGTTACAGACTCTGTTGTGCGAGTGGGCGCGCACCATAGTGTCAACCGTGTTAACCTCGGAGGCAACCAGCAAACGATCGCCACCACGGTCATCCTGGACAAATTGTTTTCATGTCAGTGGCCACCATACCAAGGCGCGGTTCTCTTCCAATTTCGGTTTTCTGCTCCGATCTATTTGCTTATATCGACATTCAGGTTTTAACAATAGGTAATACCTTTTCCCGATCAACGTTGATTCATTGTTGGTCGGGAATAACACAGCTTTCATAAACACCTCTATACTTAAACAGTTGAACTGATAGACTAGTCTTTTAGATCTAGCCAAGCCCGGCCTAATCTATATTAGATGTCAAAAGTCATTGTCACATGAGTTGAGCTGTGGAGGACACAAAGAGAAGGAGCAGAGAGTCGTTAGCATTTTCTAAAGCTGTAGATTCTATTCCATGAGAAACAAAAGACTGACAATTCATAGATGCTGTTTAAGGATGTAACAGTAAAAGTTAAGTATAGTATTGGAAAGTGAAGACCGAAAGACGAGGATCCAAATGTTGTCTTTTTGTGGCGGATCTTCCAATGTAACATCTTATGTAGATGCCATGTCTGTGTGTAGCCGATCGATGAGGACACTTAATTGCTAACCATCATCACAAATTTAACACAACCACTAATCATTTTCAACTTTGGATCTTCATTTGTGTTTCTTTCTTATCTGATCTCCATATACAAGAAACAGAAATGGAGGGTTTGGAGTTGGTGAAGTGTGACATTAGACTCCACTAATTCGCTTGAGTCATGTGACTTTTTTTTAAAATGACAAAATTATCCTTAGATACAAAAGACGATGATGACATTACCATATTTTATCATCGGTCATTCATCATTACAATCTTTCTCCTCCTCGTCAACAAGAGTCGGTGGTGAGAATCTCTAGTTGTCTTCATCTGGCTCTGTCGAAAGCAAACGCGACGATGTTGTTCTGGAATTTCTCCAATTCGACGAAGAGATTCGTTGGGAGCGATGACATCATTGCCCTGCTATCGAAGAATGATTGAAGATGTCATGCTAGCATCATTGCATCTTATTTTGTTTTTAAATTATAGATAGAAATAATGAGACAATTATTATTGATTGTGTAATTGTGTTATACAAGAGACTTATATTTATAAAATCTAATATAGAGAGAAAAGGTAAGAGAGAGAAAGAGAAAGAGATGAAATAGATAACCCTAATACATGTGGGAAAAAGAAACATAAATATAGATGGGTCTTAGGCATAATGAGCCTTAACCCTAATGTGAATATGATTTAACAATTATTATGTTATATATTCGTGCAATTTTGACTTCCCATTTTATTTTAACGCGGTTGACTAAAGGTGTAAAAAAAAATAGTTTAAGAAAATCATGTATAATTTCTTATTGAAAATATAAATTGATGGTATTTGCAAATTTTGACATTTTATTTTATGTATTCAATTGTTTAGTGTTTTTTTTATCGGCAAATTGTATTAAGATTTAAGCTCAATTATGCTATGATGAAGCAAGACAATACCAAACTTGTGATCGTTAGTTTTTAAGGTAGAAGGGGACCCAATTGCTTAGTGCTTAATCCATGTTTATATGGAGTCATCTCCCTAATAATAAAGTAATAAGTCGATTAAATACATGAAATAGAAAACAGAAATAATCATTTAAATTAACCACTAAAAATACACTTATTTTATCGAACCCAAAAGAAAAAAATTGAGAGTGAAAGGCGGAGAAGCATTGGCCAAGAAACACACTTTCAGGTTCCTTCTTCTCCAATCCATTCTCTTCCCTTCAAGCTTTTGACCATCTTTTTCTTTGATTTTTCAAGAACCCATTTCATGCACTCATCAAGAAATGCTTTGTTTCTTGTTTCACCAACTAAATTGAAATTGATTTTCCCTATTTTTATTCATTGCAGATTCAGTACTCTTCAGCCAACCATTTTGAGAGCTTGTTTTGTGTGTGTATCAATAAATTAAATCAATCAAAACCTCAATCAAGGTGACTGACTCTGTTCTTGCTCTTTTTCAGTGCTTCAGATGATCATTGAATCTTGTTCTTAGGGTTAATGCAGTTTCTTTTCCACAAATTGCTACTTGGGTTTCTTTCATTTTTTGTCTTTTGTAATTATAATAACAAAATTTGGCCCCATTTATTGACTATGACCTTCATGCAGTTTCAAATAAAATCAAATTCTTATGGGTGATAAAGGGACCATTACATCTTTTATGTACCAAATTATGTATTTCTTTTTCCAATTTTGTATGCTAATTTACTTCTGAAGTATTGTGTTTTGATCATTTATCATGATTTCTCTCTTATTACCCCTTTTTGGTACTTTGATGATGAATAATTAGTACCTACTAGTACTAAAAGTCGTGGAAGAGGGTTTTTTCGTGTTTTTTTTACAATTATCCTAAAATTAACTTGTAACTTCAGTTCATAGATTCTTGCTTGGAAAGATATTAAAACTTGTGTAAGTTGGAACCTAAACAATAATGCAGATTTTTATTAATTAGCAACCAATTAGGTATACAAATATCAAGTTGCAGTTTGATGTACAAAAAAGCCTCTAAAAGTAACAATGCTTGTCTTTTTTTCTCGACATTATGTGACATGTACTGCTTTCTTGTTTGAAAAATGAATATCACATAAATAACATATGGTTTCATAGTATTTACACTTTAAAAGAAAAGTTTATGCTTTCATCATGATTTGCTTTAATACGAGGATACTTTGTTCTGCAGTACTTTTATTTTCGCTTTGTAGCTTTCTTCAGCTCAAAGGTTTAGTTTCACAGCAAAAATGGTGGATTTTGAGTCTAAGGGGAGTGCCTGCCGAATCAAGAAGTGTGCCTTGGACTTTCAGTCGATTGGCAACGATCTGGTGGATGATGATGAGTCGTGGGATTTGATGGCGAGGGATCTACGACTCAAGTCCACGTTCTTGTTCTGTGATTTCAGTCGGGTGATCGCTTGCGCACCAAGAGATCGGAAGAAGGTGCTCACAGAACTTGCCAATAGGCTGTTCTGCTCCATCGAAGAGGTAATAGGTTCAGTCTCTTTGGTTTGGTTCATTTTGTACTTATTAGGATAGTTGACAAGATATTTGATTCTTTGCAGTTAGATCATGCTGTGAAAATTCGAGACGTTTCTCTGATCCAAGATCGGTTCAGCGAGGCTCTCGTTGTTCTGCAAGAGGTTATGGCATCCATGCCCTAGTTAATATCAGTTCAGCTGCAAGAGTGTTGTAAAAAACGCTAGACGCTCGTTAATCAGAGAGAGCTTTCTAGAGATTAATCGGAAAATAAATCGAATTAAATGATTAATCAAGAATTATAAAGGATTAATCAGAAACTAATCAGACAAGTCAGAGAATTTTTCAACATTGGCTGCAGCTCAAGAAGGTTTGCTTGTTTGTTTCTTTTTTTTAGGTTTCAATCTGTGTGATGTGTCTTTGTAAAAACTGCAACATCAACTTGATTTTGTACATGTTATGTAAATATCAGTTTCAGTTCTCAAGAAGGTTTCTTTTTAATTTCATCTGTATTTTCACTTCCCATTCCACAAACCAAATAAATAAGACATGGCCGAATCTTAAAGGCCAAACTATACATCGTAAGAGAAAAATGGATAACTCGACGATATTTACATCATAAACATAATATTAACTTTGGAACCGAAATTCGGCTAATGCATCAATCTTCAGTTTTATTATCAGCTTCCAAAAATGAGGTATCTACAATTTTTCCATAATGTGTGAAAAAAAAATTCGAAAGTCTTCAGCGTCATGAATTATATATATCACTACATCAGAGCCCCTTGGTTCCTACTTCAGACCGGAGACACAAAAAAAGAATTTGGTACCTGCGATAAATCATAATTTTGCTGAATTCATGACTGTTTGATCGGGAAAGGAAAAATCCATGACATTGAAATTCTGAAAGTAACGATATTTGGAATACGTTTTGGTATGTTTCAAGAGAGCTTACCTGAACAGTACTCGGCAGTATATAATTTGCTAGGTCGTCATTGATGGATACAGGAAGCGGTGGCATCTTATTCGTTATGCCACCAGGCATATCACCCATACTGCAAAAGTTGATTCAAGAACTCGCTAAACCATGTTATTACCAACAAATACAAATTTAAACCAGAATAAAAAATGAGATGATTGGAGTCAAAGTTTATGTACTTGTTTAGGATGGCAAGAATGTTACTCCTCGTCCGGCAGAAGAGGTCAATGTTGTCCAGTAACTGTTAATACAAGTATCAGAACAATATTATATCTATAATAAATGTGATGGATTCACAGTAAAGTATATCACAATATGCTAAAGAAAAGAAGAAAAAAATCATACAAAGAAATATATAGGTCACAGCATGAAAACATGATGGCTTGTAAGAATCTTTATGTTAAATATTTTTTTTGGTTCATCTACTTTTTACTTCTTAGTTATCTAAATATGTAATCAAAGTTGTAGAGACCAATCACAGTATACACAAATATAGAATGTAAAAAAAATATTACTTGGGCCAAATATAGAATGTAAGAAGATTGGCGCTAGAATAATATAACTGTATCTTGTTTTCCTAAAGCAGTCAATGTTATTATAAAGATGAACGAAAAAGTAGGGATACGAGGTGATCACGTTGTAATTAGAAAGATTGATTGTGATCTGACGAAAAGTTTGGTAATTTTGCTCCAAGAGATGCTTGGCAGGGCTGCTTATTCCTGAAACTAGCCAAGGAAACGAGTGTATCAATTTCAACTGAAAGCGTCAAAAGAAAAAATGGTTTGGAAAAATTGTAGTCCTTTTTTGCTAAAAACACGATTGAACTCATTATGGACGGGGAAAGAACTGAAGTAGTCATTTTTTTCTTTGAAAGGTGTGAATAATGCCATTTCAGTCAACTCCGTCAATTTTTGAAGATAAATCGAAATAGAACATTATATATGAGCAGTAACTTCCATAAACCGTACGTTCACTCTGGTCCACCTGGTGCCACACATGAGAATATGGAGTCGTGGACATAGGTATATTTGCCTTTGATGATGATTCTACCAACTTATCCTGAACGAACACGATGATTAAATTTACTTTGTATGAGCTTTCTTATAATTCTTAAACAATCATAAGCAACAAGCTCAAACGTGAATAAATGAAAGAACAAAAGTATGTCAATATATATTGCAGTACATAGAAAGTGACTCGTGCTGCAACTGCAAGGCAAATTAGGAAAACATAATTGTTATTGATGTCGTCATTTTTAAAGTTAAAACTCATTTTGTTGTTCAGGATGCTTCTTTACATTGAGGCCTCGAGCTAAAGCAAATTAACAACGTAATATATTTTTCTGCTAAATCGTGACATGATGGAACCGTATGGAAGTAAAATAAGGTATGTGTACCTTCCTACTGTTCACCTTCTTTCCTGCGTGACGTTCGTCGGCTTTTCTTCTCTTTCTCTGTGAAACATTCACAAAACTAAGCACTCAGCTCAAATGAAGAAATCAGTCTCGACAATACTTAGAAATGGCATAGTGTACCAATAATGGAACAATAAGCAGTAAATAACCTACCATCATCCACCTACGCCTCAAAGCAACATCGCGCACATTTTTGTCACGCAACATACTCGCAACCTTGATATACCTCATAATGCTCGGCTCCTCGGCATATCTAAATATTTAAAGAGCTCAAAATTTATCACAAATAGAGAAGGTGAATAAATTGGCTTTTTCACTATAATCACCGTGCATGCTATAAGTTTTCCGGACAACACAAAATTGACGAGCTGCAAGGGGATGCACTAGCAACATGAAAATGCAAAAAAAAATACCCTTGTATATTAAGAACCACTAATTCTAAGTTCCAACAAAGAAAAGGATGCTATGAAATCATAATGGAGTTGGATAATCACCAAAGTAAGATTAAGCAACTGTGATAATGAACGTTATGTCGTTATTTATACATCTTCATCAATGACATGAGAATTTAGAAAAGTTAATATCACCAATAACATAACAAATTTAACTCTCACAGTCAATTCGCACTGTCTATAATTACTAAAGTACAACCATAGGGATTGACAACAACAACATCATTCAGCAGGATACCAATTCTGTTAAACATGGAGTGACATAAGAGTTAAATAAATGACTGGCATGACGTGTTGTGTGAGACCCGGGAAAAACCCACTTACTTAACAAGGCCTTCCTCCAGCGTGTACTGCTCCTCCGCCGACCACTCAACAGCCAAACCGCCATCAAGCATGAGACGTGGAACAGAATCCCCAGCTCGAACCATTCCATGGTTGTTATCGATGATTACGCTAGAATTAATATTCCCGGGCAATATCACGCCCCCTGTACTCCCAATCCCATAGCAACCCCCCATAGGAATCATATTCATATTCACCTCCGACGTGCTGTTTATCGCACCAGATTGATGAGACACGGCGTCTCGATCCAAAGGAGACCCTAAAGCATCCTCAAAACCAGTGTTTGATTCTGCTGCCATTATGTATATTTTCCAACCCCAATTTCCAAAAATTTGTAAAAAGCTATCAAAAGCATTCCAAAATTATATTCCCTTCCAAAACCTAGGAATAGCAACTTAGGTTAAAAAAAAGCTGAAGACTTTAGTCTACAAAAACCCTAAAATGCAAGCTACAAACTACAAAATCTTCGAAATCAGCTCATCAGCATCTCCAATCGACCTAATCGAACAAACCCAACACCAAGAAAACCTAAATAAATCATACAACAAAAACCCACAAAAAACACCCAATTAAAATGAATATACAATCAAAAAATTAATAAAAGCTTAACATTCAATGAAAATCTAAAACAGGACGAGTCTGTGGAAATGCATAAATAAATATATACCATAAAAATGGAAGGATAGAGAGCGAATGAGTCATGGACTCACCTTTTTGTGAGAGTCTAATTGGCGGTTGCTGATTTTGTCTCTCTCACAAATTCTACAGCAACTACACTTCTGCTACACCTAAAACTCTAATTGATACTGTCTCTTCTGGTTCTATAACTTTAGTGATGGAGTTGGGTTTTCTACTTTTTTTTCAAGCAATTGATGAAGTATTTGTTTTTATATTAAATATATATGTTCAAAACTCATTCTTTTTTATACTTTTAGATAATAAAAAAAATAGTTTTTTTTTGTAGAACTTAATTATTAAATTATAAAAAAATTATGCTGTGTTCTTGAACTAAATTTGAACAAAAAATACAACTTTAAGACTAATTTTGAATATAGTTGTAGCTGATCAAATAAAATAAAACTATTTTGGTAAAAGAAAATTAAAACTTATAACTAAATTGAACTTGGGTGTTGCTCCTAGTATTCTAGACTGGCCTAACTGGACCCTCGAGAAGTAGGAGATGGAAATTTTTGCATATTTTATTTGGGTCATTTGGTTTGCTCGAAACAAATGTTTTTGGAATGGGTGAAGTTCTCAGCGTATCAGGTTGTTGCTTTGGCTAAGGCCACCCGCCTTGCATGGAGGTCGGCGAAGCTTGACAGGCCAATTCGCG
>JAYMTP010006523.1:0-12003 GCA_036897365.1 Geranium brycei | reverse complement strand
ACAGGGTCACACACAAAGAGCAAGCCCGAAACGTTGGGAGTACGAGTGGAAAGATAGATTGGGACGAGGGGACACGAGTCTGTGACCAAAGGTTGGCCATGGACTACCCCAAGTGGTCACGGGCCCATGACAAAGGTTGACCACGGGACCGTGGCAGCTCCGTGACCAAGGACTTGGCCACGGGGCGGCTGAAATCGGTCACGACCCCGTGGTGGGTCCGTGGCGACGACATTGTTCCTTTTCCAATTTCCTAATACGAATCAGATTTGTATTAGGCAATTGGGAATTATGGAGCACAAATTTTAGGGTAAATTATGAATTGGAAATTCATAATTAAGTAGGATTTTATTTAGGAATAAAATCTCTACACCCTATAGCCTATATATATGTTGCATTGGTTTCATGAAACCCTAATGCGATATTCGCAATATTAGCAACTCCACTTTAAACTCCATATCTAATTAGTTCTTAATTAGATCTGATTTGAGATGATTAATTCTAGTAGGTTGAT
Source organism: Geranium brycei (assembly GCA_036897365.1). Classification (NCBI taxonomy): domain Eukaryota; kingdom Viridiplantae; phylum Streptophyta; class Magnoliopsida; order Geraniales; family Geraniaceae; genus Geranium; species Geranium brycei. The sequence continues at coordinate 11,492 of JAYMTP010006523.1, read as the reverse complement.
CTTCGTCAAGTTTCGGTAAAGACTTATTCGTGTGGATACCGGTAGAGAGCGCATCCCGAAGGAGAGACTTTCGACTGATTCGTGAAGGACCTGTTCACTCTCAAAGGTTGTGTAAAGCCGGATCTACAAGAGGTAAATAATATATTTCTAACCCTTTCATCAATTAGACTTAAACATGCAGTAGATCCTTGCTAGGAATGCGGTGAAATGTTTGTTATATTGCTTCTGCTGCTATCTATGAGATCCCACGTTTCCAAACATACAGGACCTCGACGATGACGACGCTAGTCTCGACTATTGCCAGATGGGCTCCTCGACCAGCTTGCATATACTCCAGGGTCTTATCCCGTGTCTTTTCCTGGGTATGTTTCGGGGTCTGCTACCGGCTCGATAAAGTCCGACCGTCCTCTTGTACCCCCACAAGATCCCAGGTCGTCATGTTGGCAACGACTCGATGGACGAGAAATATTTCATCTTGAGCTATACTTTGATCTAGACATACCAGAGTCTTGTATCGTGGACGGGTGGACACGTGAGAAGGGTAAAAGGACCGATGTTGCTCCAGACTAGTAACGGGAAGGAGCCGATCAATAGGGCTGCAAAAAATTAAAACGCCGACGGGACAAGAAAAATAGTATTCCTCGTGTCATGGGTTGGAGATGCAGGACTTTTTTTTGTTGATCGGCAATAATTGAAGACATCCTACACTACTAGCATGTACCAAGATTCGAACTCAGGACCTCACATGTGTTAAATGAGCTCCTTACCACTTGGCCCAAGATGCACGTCGTATATATGGCAAAATTGCATGTACTAAATTTAAAAAGCTGACTAATTTCATAGGTTCATATTAATTAATCGAAATATATTCACTGCGTTATTTCATTTCATGTAGCTCACATATGATATGGACTTTAGCTCTGATGAGCTACTGAGATGGATGGAGGACAGAGACCAAGCTGCGTACAAGGAGCGGAAAAATGGGTACAAGCCATTCTATATTGTCTATCGTGATGTACTTCACTGTAATGGTATACCATACAAGCTTGTTGGGGTAAAAAAGCCGAGTGGAGGTGGGTCGTGGAACATTATGACAATTCACTAATGTAGGAATTTCTCTAGAGTTCATACAATTTCATTGCTTATATTTGGTGTTACTAATTATTTTATATAATTTACAGTATATTCTGATAGGGCTTGGGAGAAAATTTTTTTGAGAGGCGGGCAAAAAAACATGACCACAACTCCAGTTCAATATCATTTAAAAGCGGGTGGAAGTTGGCGAGGTACCTATCTCGGCGAGATTAGAGAACCACTTGATGTGTTACAAGAACGTCACAGACCCTGAAAAGAAGAAAAATATGGTAATTTTTTGCATTTTGATCAATTTTTAAAACTTGTATATTATTTAATTTGTACTGATGTTTTGTTTATTATTTTCATGACAACACAAGAAAGTTGTCCGATGAGTGGTGCACGACCCACACCAAGCCAATGACAGAGGAATAGAAGGACGATTTGATGGCCCGAGCAAGTAAAATGACAAACAAACGTAAGCAAAGGGGCACTTATGTCAGAGGGTTCGACAGCGTAGTTAGGAGGCCACCTAAGGTTACATAACCAAGCAAAGGGAGTTTGCAGAGAGTAGCAGCCACACAACGGACAAATGAAAAAAATTGAATGCCTGAAGGCAAGTAATGCAGACCTTGCTACAGAACTTACCCAAAGCAGAGAAGAAATGTTGCAACAAGTGGCTCAACTCATGGCTGAAATAGAACCTGCCAAAGCTGTGGAAAATACCGAAAAAATCATAAAGGCTGAGGCGTAGGAGATAAAGCACCGACCCTTTGACAAACAAATGTGTCTATACTTACGTGATCCAGCCAATGTCCCAATGCCCGAAATGCCAGCCTCCTCCTCCTCCGATGATGATGATGATTATTTTTCTATTCGTCTAAGGTTTTGTTCCAAGACATTTCTATTTCATCAAATCTCGACATTATTACTATTATTATTTCCACTTTTAATTTTGGGCTTTATTATTATGAATTCGGATGTTAGACTATAGTTTTTGTGTTTTATGTTTTGAAAAAAAATATATCACGGATTTTTGGATTTTGAATTCCAATTTCTATAATATATATTTTTTAACTGTTACTTCATTAAGGGTTGCACACTAACACATGTGCGCAGTCCAAGTATAGCAGTTGCGAAAATTAGAATTGTACAATACCAATATTCAGTCTGCGAACTATACTACGTGCGCAACTATTATATTCTGACCGCGCAGACTATTATGTACGTAGTTAGAAGTTAGTTGTTGGGAACGTGCTATAGTGCATGGTTTTTCATTCACCATGACGAATTCTTCATGCGTTCGCCATCCGAATAATGTCCATGTGTTCCTAAATATGTGCGCAGTCTGGATGTTAGAGTTGCCCATGTACGGGAACTTATGCACATCTCTTAGTTACGGGCTGCTACATGTTAACCGCGCTACTGTGGCTGCGCACTGTACACCGTTGTTGAATAATAGCAACACTTTTCTACTTTCCGACGATGCCTTGCGTGAGACGCCTCTGCGTCTAGTAGGAACTTGTGAGTACATGCCACTCGATGTTTAGGGATTTTGGTGGCATATCAAGTGTCTATGCTATTCAAAGGAATATATATATATATATCCAACATGCATATTTTATTCTAAGGATAATATCACGTATGTACACTTGAAGAAACACGATTATCACGTAGGTACACCTAAAATATTTTTTTAACTCTATAGGTCACCAAAATGAAAACAATTATCACAGTTACAAACTCTGTTACAGTTTAATGTGAAATGACGATGTTTTCCTTCCTTGAATAATTGATTTATGTTGAAGGTCAGGGAAATATTAATCTTTTCGTATAATCATATAGAACCGGAGCAAATTGGGTTAGTTCAAATCAAATTTCTTGGTTTAATCCAGTTTGACTGGTTCAAATTAAAGACCCAGTCAATTAATTCGAACAAACCCTAAGTACTGTAAATCAATGGATAAAAAGAAATTGAGGGAACGAAAATTATTTTAATTATTTATGTTATGATCAATCAATTTTGCCGAGGGTAAGCAATAGAAATTCTGAAGCTAAGTAACGCTCTCTGGCTTGTTCTCTTGTCACATCCTTAACCACACAACCCTAGTTTCTTCATCGCGTCGTCGTCAAAGGAGCGGCCTCCACCGGCCTTGCTCTCTCTGGCGACATACTTACCTCCCGACCCTTCTTCAATATCACAAACCCCCCTTTGTCGCTCCTCCCGACCCTTAACCTCCCGACCTTCCAACCTCCTAACCCTACCCATCAAACCTCCACATTTTTCATTCTAATCCTCCCACTTCACAATCCAGCGGCATGGACTCAACACCACCAAACCTCCCTACCTCAACTTGTTCTAGCTCTCAACGCCGATCTGGATTCGTCTAAATCTAGATCGACGTTGCTTTTGTCCCTTCAAACATCCTTTTTTACTTTTCTATCAGTATTTGCTTCATTTGAGGTTTTAGAGTCTCTCCTTGCATAGAGGAGTTGATCTTCGGTTCAGGTTTCAAGTTTCATGCTCTCATCACCGATCTGGGTTAGTTTGTTGGGACTTCGGCGGTTCGTATCGGCGCCTCCTTTGGCTTGGTGGTGGGTGAGCATCGCTCTCCGGCGTCCGAATCCCGATCTCCAGGGGATGTGGGCTCCATTGCTAGTGTCAAGGTCGATTTCCAGTTGGTCTCTGTTCTGGCGTGGTGTCTCCTCTTGCGACGATGAGTTCCACGTTGTTCTGCCTCCCAGGCTCGGGCCCGCCTCGCACGATGGCGTCGTTTCGGTTCCTTGGGTCTGCGTCGATGGGTGTGAATCCTCATGTGGCTTCGTGGGGGTCGATTCATTGCTTGTCTGTTGCGTTCTCCGAGGCCTCCTTTTCTCCTCCCCAAGTCAAGACCTTTCCTTTTTTGTGCATGTTGTCCCCTCTACTTGATTATGTTCTCGGGCCGGATGATGGGCCTTCTTTGAGCTCTACTCTCAGGCTCAAGTCTAATTAGATCTCTAGGATGTCATGTCTTTAACCATGATGCTCTCAAGCCCACTTCTCAAAAAACTCTCAAGGCAAGCTTTCATCATCAAGCGGAGTAGTTTCTCCATTTTTGTCTTGTTTCTTGTAGTCTTTTTTCAGCTTTGTCTTTCAATTCTCTCAAATTAGTTTAAGGAGGTCATTTGAGGCGATCTCGGTTTCTCTTTGGCTTCCTTATCTCAATTCATTCAATTGTTTTGTATTATGTAATTGGCTGACCTTTTTCTCCTGTTTTGGAAAAAATTGGTTTAGTTTATAATGCAATCTCCCTTGGCCGAGGAAAAAAACAATTGATTCCATCTAGGGTTTGAAAGATTTGTCGGTGAAGTGTAGTTATCATACAACCCTAATGAATCAATAATGATGCATCAAAGATAATATGTTCAGAATGATTCTATATTCACTACAAATGAGAAGCGAATGTCCAGCGAGATATTGGTCTCGCTAGTAAATTAAAAAAATTCGCTGAAACTGTCAAGTCAGCGAATTACTCGCTGGGAATGAGCTCGCCGGGATGGTTTCGACGGGAAAGGTCTTTACCACGAGATTTTGATTCAAAGACTCGCCGACCAGGTAAAGTCAAAACCTCGCTGGGTAGGTTTGTGCTTACCCGGCGAGGCTTTGTAAATCTTGCTGGGAATTAAAATTTTACATAACCAGCGAGCCTTTGCAAATACTTGCTGGCAATTATTGCATTCACTTCGCCGGCTATGTTAATTTATAATTACCAACGAGTATTTGCAAAGACTCACCGGCTAGGTGGAGGAGAATTTTAACAGAACCTGCCTAATTTCTATTATCCCCTAATTTGCAAACCTGTTAACAACAACTAAGCAAACCTGTTACAACAACTAAAACCTAAGCTGTATTTTGCAGCATTTCAGAACATTGCAAATTTAAAACTGCACCAAATATGCATACAAAATGTGATTTTAAACGGTTTTCAATAGTTTATAACACGAAATATATCTAAAGGATGCCAAAAAGTGATTTTGTCTTCGGCTTCTTCTTTGGCTGCTTCTTCGGTTGCTCGGCCGAAGTTTGCTCCTAGTTTTGAGGCAGGGGAGTCGTGCTCGGTGCCGGAGGTTGGGTCGGTGTCAGAATGAATATCGGCACTGGAGGGGGCAACTGTGCCGGAGTCGAGATCGGCGCAGGTAGCGGCGGAGTCGGGACCGGCATCTGCTGCATGAACCGTCGAACCATGTCCTGCACCTGCATTTCAACGCGCTCTGCCTCCACTTTCGCACGTTCCGCATCGAGTTGTTCCTTCACAAATTTCACAATTTTACACACTTTGTGTGATATTTGTCTACCGAAAACTATAATTATGCATATGTCATATGATATTATCTACCGAAAACTATAATCATGCATATATCATAAGATATTATCTACCGAAAACTATAATTATGCATATATATGTATCATATGATATTATCTACCGAAAACTATAATTAAGTCATATACGTATATATACAAACCTGACAATCTTCGATTTTAAGTGCAAGGAAATCTTCATCTCTATCACTGGCTCCAAATTATCCTCCACAAAATAACAATTGACAAATGAACACTAAGTTGCTTTGCTTTTATAAAATTTTCTAGATAATTATCCCGGCGAGATATTGATCAAACACACGCCGAGAAAGATATAGTGTCGTTGACGGTCAAATCACACCGTCAACGGTAACATATCTTTCCCGACGAGTGTTTGATCAAACACTCGCTGGGAAAGATATGTTACTGTTGAAAATGTGATTTGACCGTTAACAACAATATATCTTTCCCGGCGAGTGTTTGATCTATATCTCGTCGGGAAAGATATGTTACCATTGTTTGTAAAAAAATCACATCGTTGGGGTCAATTTCGGTTTCTCTTTCACCACCTAACCAACGAGATGCAACTTCGAACTCGCTGGTAAAAATTTAATATGCCCGTCGAGTTCAAAAAGTTGCTGGGAGTAACGAACTTTCCCGGCGAGATCAAAGTCTTGCTTGGGATGGTAAAATCACTCCCAGGGAGTAAGTCCAAACCCTTGCTGACTAGGAACTTTTCTCCGGTAATGATTGGTATACATACTTAGTGGTCCTTGCACGCTAATGTATTTGCATGCAATATAGATATGGAGACTCTTGTCACACCATTTTGTTTCAATAATTTATCAGGGTCTCTTCCACTATATTATTTATTTATATGTATTTTAAGACATCAGATAGAGAAGAAATGAAATAACTTTTTAGGAGATTAATTTAAAGTACATATGAGCTGGTAGTGCATATATTGAGGGCTTTGCCTATGAAGATCCCATTTCAGACAACCAAATAATTCAAGAACAGAAACAAGAAGATGACAAAATAAATATATATTTTTATTTATTTTTTATCCACGGCTATTTTGTGAAGGGAACACAAGTTCATTAAAACACATGCTCTTACAGATTAAGTATATATCTATAGTAGTAATCACGATGCAATTTATTACAGAAAAACATGTATATCACTCAAATTCATGCACGATACATCAATCAACAAACACATGACAATGACTATCAAATTTAAGTCTACCTCATAATTATCATATTTGAAAATGTTCAAAAATTTGCTGAACTTAATTCTAAATAAATTCAAATGCAAAAACTAATTGAAGTCAATAATAAAATTCAATTAGGTAATTAATTAACTCTAATACATGGATTAAACATAATATTATTCAATTGACATGCAATCTTGAAGTCAACTACTTCATCATTGCCTATAATATTATTTGCTTTCTGGTGAATTAACTCGTACCCCTCATAATTTCTCCTCTCTTTTTTCTAGCGAATCTTTTCATGTATATATATAGCCAAGAGTTACATAATTATTTCATACATTAATAACAAGCACATATATATCTCCCATCCCTTTTTATGATTATTTCATTTCATGTTCCGGCAAATTTGTCAGAAATGGAGCGAAATATATAGACCAATAAGAGGATTAAAGAGAATTTAATCAATGAATCAATCATGTCAATGTAAAAATGTGTACAAAGCTGTAGAAGAATATAATATCAAATGTCTCTTTTTCTCTCTATATAAAATGAAATAAAATGTTTTTTACTTTGCTTTTTGAACAGAGAGAAAGGGTAATAAGCAGGAGCTTTCAATTTCAATTGCAGAAAAAACAACTTTTTAATTGTGTAAAATGACATTACTGTTTGATGAAAAAATATATGTAAACAGAAAATAGGTTCTTGGGAGAAAGAGAAATAAGGAAAAGACAGAAAGTGTGGACATCAGAGTAAGGTGTGGGGTTGCTCTCTTTGGCCTTGGCCTCCTTGGGTTTTGGTTTTCTGGACAAAAACTTGAGATTACACAAAGGTATATTTCTTCTCATCCACATGCTCTCTCTCCTCTTTCTCTCTCAATAAGTTCATATTTTTAGTCTTAAACATATATATGTTTTTTTGTTCATATTTGCGTGGCTGAGGACTTGGATTTTCTTGATACAGCTAAGTTTGTGTAGAGAGAGAAAGAGATGAGAGTATGATCTATCAATCTATATATGTTCTATTTGCTTCTCTTCTAAACTCTCTTGTGTGTTTGTTTGTTTTGCTAGTTCTTGTATAAGAGAAACAATAGGAAGCAAAGATTGTCTCTTGGGTCCAAGCCAAAACTCCCCACAAAAGGGTTTTCATTTGTTTAGATTTTTTTATTTTTGGATCTCAAGAGGAAGACCTATTATATATTAGGATTTGTCCAAGAATTGCTCAAAAATACACACCAAGACAAGATCATGAGGCAAAGTTTTGTGTTCCAACAACAGCAGCAGCAGCAGCAAGTAGTGGTTCAAGAGAACATGTCCAATTTGACTTCTGCTTCATGTGAAGCAGCAAGTGTTTCTTCAGACAACCAGCAGCTCCAATACTTTGCTCCTCCACAACACCCAATCAAGAAGAAGAGAAATTTACCAGGCAATCCAGGTTTGTGCTTTCTTTCTTCTTCAAAACTCCATCACGCTTTCATTTTCTCATCATTCTCTACAAGAAAAGATTAGTTTTTTTATTCATTTTCTGATATGGGTTTTGATTTGGATCCAAGAATAAACCAGACCCAGAAGAAAAAGTGATATATATTCAAACACAGATAATTAGATGTTGAAAAAGATAAGTTTTTGATTGATTATGTGACATGGGTTTTGGTTGTAAACATCAGACCCAGGAGCAGAAGTGATAGCTTTGTCCCCAAAAACACTAATGGCAACAAACAGGTTTGTGTGTGAGATCTGCAACAAAGGGTTCCAGAGAGACCAGAACCTGCAGCTGCACAGGAGAGGGCACAACCTGCCATGGAAGCTGAAGCAGAGAAGCAGCAAGGAGGTGAGGAAGAAGGTGTATGTGTGCCCGGAAGCGAGCTGTGTGCATCACGACCCATCGAGAGCCCTTGGAGACCTGACCGGGATCAAGAAGCACTTCTGCAGAAAACATGGCGAGAAGAAGTGGAAATGTGACAAGTGCTCCAAGAAATATGCAGTGCAATCAGATTGGAAGGCTCACTCCAAAACATGTGGCACCAGAGAGTACAGATGTGATTGTGGAACCCTCTTCTCAAGGTATGTGCATTCAATCCCCAATTTCAAAACCCCAAAATCATTCATTCTAGGATTTGGATTTATCATGAGTTTCAAGAAAAAACAGAAACTTGATTTCAGTGTTTGTGTTTGTGTTTTAATTAATCTTATTTTTATTAATTCAAGCATGTAATTAATTTGATAACCAAACCAGCTGGCCTCCTAGTCCTAGCTATAAGCTAGGTCCTATCCTATTCCCATGTGTGAAGCAAAAGTCAATACTGGTTCTGGTGTTGAAGCACTGTGATTTTGTTTTCTTGTGCTTTGTTTTTGCTTTTGGGTTTTTAGATTCTCATATATATATAATGTATATACATATTTACAGGAGGGATAGTTTCATTACTCACAGAGCTTTTTGTGATGCTTTGGCTGAAGAGAGTGCAAAAGGCCATCATCAGATTCAGCCTCCACCATCTCATCTTCTTCTCTCCAATAATCAGATCTTCCAACAACAACAACCACAATTACCTGATCATCATCATCATGATGTGAACCAAAACCTGCATGCATCAATATTCAAGAAAGAGCAACAAAATTACAGTATGATACCACCATGGCTAGGGGGTGGTGTCCCACCATCAACCTCAATCTTGTCATCTAGAGCTGATCATCAGGATCACCAGCACCAAGACCTGATGATGACCCAACTGCAAGGTGGTCAAGAAGATGACATGGCAAGCCCTAGTAACAGCCACAGCCATAGCCCTAGGGTTGTGGGACCCACAGGCCTCCCTGCCTACCAGGCAGCACCATCCCCACACATGTCTGCAACTGCATTGCTGCAGAAGGCAGCTCAGATGGGTGCAACCATGAGCACCAAGAACACTACTACTGCTCCAGTAGTTGGGCCCCACCTCCAAGCTCAGGCTCACGTGTCTGCTTCCTTTGGCCTCAATTTGTCCTCTCCCCATGCCGGCGCCTTTGGGAACAAACCGGAAACACAAACTCAAACACCTCCCTTCCTGCAACACAATACTGTCATCATCAACACCTCCCATCATGATCATGATCATGGGTTTGAACAAGAACAAGAACAAGACCCATTTGCTGCCATTTTCAACAGCCCCAGTAAAAACAAGAGAGATGATCAAAACCCATCTACAGATCATTATCAAAATGGAAATAATAATTCCACTCAGCCATTTACTCAAACACCTTCCAGGCACACTGCAAATGGAAATGGAGAGGGTTTGACCAGAGACTTCTTGGGTTTGACGCCTCTCTCACACAGTGACATTCTGACCATGGCTGGTCTCGACACCACTACTCATCACCTACATCATCAAACCCACAAACAACCTTGGCAACAACAATGAGGATAATAAGGTAATTAATATATATAGCTACCTACCTACCTCTATATATAGCTCAGCCCTGTACGTCTGAGGTTTTTTTATTTTCTTGAGAGATTTATATTAATCTTTTCCAAATGGAAGGAAGGACTAGCTCTACCTATATCAGATTAATTATGTTTATTTTTCAAACTTCAATGCATGTCCTTTCTGTATTTTCTTTTTCTGTACTTTTTCCTTAAAATCATAATTGTATCTTAGGGTACTATATATATTCTCTCATATAAATTATTCCAAAAATAGAAATTAATTATAGACGTACAAGATATAAACCAAACCCTAACCTTTTGTCATATATGTAAGCGCTTCAAAAAGCTAGCTAGCAGCGGTTCCAAAAACTTACTTTGGCTCGTAATCATATTACCTTGTAATATATCTTGCTATGTCCAAATTATAAAGTAAATATAAGTTGTCTCCGATGGAATATACTAATGGTTTCAAACCTACACTATTTATTAAAAGGGTTTAAATCTGGTTAAGAATGATGGAATGAGATTTTTGAGTAGCTAAGAGAAAATGTAACTATTAAAAAATTAAAGATACAGTAATGTTTCTAATAATAATGGTTTCTAAATTATACAGCCAGAAAAATAGGTCATATACTTGACCAACATTCTTGGTCGGGTATAGTCTTAAATTCAGTTGGGTATGTATACCTCACCAGATGTTGGTCGAGTATGGTCGGTCAGTACAAAATTGGGAAATACCCATACCCGACCAACAATGAAGTAATGTTGGTCAGGTATACTTGCTTATACCCGACCAACTCTATTTGAGTTGGTCGGGTATGACCCGAAATACCCAAACTTGTATATATTAGAAAAATCCAAGGGTTTTTCTAGAGAGGCTTCTTAGTAACGGGCACAAAAATTTACATCTATTGTAAATAGACATGATTGATCCAAAACATGTAATTAACTATATACTATTTGTTTCCAAGAAGACACGTAATGGTTGAGACCCACATTTATTTTAAAGAGGTCCTTACTAACGGGATTTGATATAAACTATTTTTGGCCCTTTTCTCTGAATATTTTGTAGAGCTAAATCAAAAATTAAGAAAGAGGGCATATGTAGAAATTATTAGAGTTACTAGCCATTCGAATTTGAAACTTGAACTGATTGATTTTAGTTACAACTTACAATGAAGAATTTCCAAAAATAAATCAACCGTAGTAGTCTCGATTGGGTATTGGAAACCTAAAAACGTATGATTAGAAACTAATTATGAAATATATATATATATATATATGACAACGATTAAAGATTAGGACACTTGAACAAATCGATTCCTACAAACATGGGATGGGACCTTGTCTAATTATGCATTCAATTTAAAAGAAAACTACAAAAATTGATGTTTTTCTTAATCATTCATGATGAATTATTATTTTCCTCAAATAATTTAAATTCCTTATATATGTTAGTGTCTT
>JAYMTP010006522.1:0-12003 GCA_036897365.1 Geranium brycei | reverse complement strand
ATATTATTAGTAGTTCATTTCTATAATTTCATTGATATAATATTTATCGGAATTACTTGAGCATTCATAAATTCGACATCATTATCTGATTCGTGAATAATTTAGTAGCATGCAGAATAATATGGAAGGTTGAGTTTGCTTATTTATAGCTTTTCAAAATTCGATCTTTTGGTATCAAATAATTTCATTAAAAATGTATTTTTTGTATTGCATGTAAGTTTTCGTTTCCAACCAGTATTGATTAAAACTATGGATGGTTGTTAGAATATAGTCGGAGACTTCTAAATTTCTTTTCAATATGTTTTTCTGTACTTAAAGTGTTTAATTTATATTTTGTAGGCCTCTAGGCTATCTGGCTACCAATCATTTGTATTGAGATATTTTTTACAACTTTACCACAATGAAATAATTTGGTCCCTTTAAATCACACCTTCTTGATTGTCATAGAATTTAATTATGATATATTTTTGCCTTAAATGCATTTTAATGAGTATTAATTCTCATTCATTTTAATACCTTGAATTTATGGATTCCGTTAACTGATTTAGTCTCGATTATAATATATTAATTCAACTTTATGTTTACTATTGTCTCTCAATGTTCATCTTACTTAAAATTTATATATTTATTTGATAGAACTATAGTTGATTGGCCGAAATGGTCTCAGTTATAATGTATTACTTCAACTTTGTGTTTAGTGTTGTCTTACATGAAATTTATACATTTCTTTTGATTGAATATGGTTGATTTCCGTCAATCTTATTAGTCTTGATTGTAATACATTCTTCCGCTCTTTGACTTTATTGTCCTATTTCTCAATTGCAATTGGTATTGAGTTAACTAATTTACAGTTATACAATTATAATTTGGGTTGTTGTTGAGGCTTGATCCATATTGATTCCATCGGCAGCTCAATGATTCTTGAAGCTTAAAACAAAAATGATTAATATAATATTATTTTGGGCATTGATTTTCAAAATGACCTAAAACATTTAAATTTTTAGCCTTTTTATCATATTTGGACCATGATTTTTTGGTGGGCATAAAACAATTGCCTCACTTGTCTTATGGATGAGTCGGCCTGTCCATCGGTTCACATTTTTACAATGGTGTTGCTCTCCATAATGATTTTGAGATTTTGATTAAGAATGAGATGATATTATGGGTGTGTGTATACAAGGGTTAATGAATATTGGATACCTATTTTAATTGGACTTGGTTATATTTACATGTTGATTTAGATATTTAATGTGATGGGATTTCGATGATTATTTACTCCATAGTCTGTGCCAATGAATATTGGTTGCGTCTTAAATTGGAGAGGTAGGTCAATCGAATCCGAAAATGAATTTTCATGTATCCTACAGAGTTCCTAAACGGTAGTGGTGTGTCAGAACAAGAGATTAAATTGAAAGTAGGCTTCCCAATTATGTTACTGCCGATATTTGAATCAATCGGAAGATTTGTGTAATGGGAATAGGCTCATGATAACAATGATTGGGAAATGATTTGTTCGCGGTGATATAATGATGGGGAGTCACAAAGGCAAAAATGTTACGATCCCTAGGACTATCATGTCGCCGAATGATGTGAAATGACCGTTCAAACTCAATTGTAGACAACTGCCAGTGACCCTATGTTTTGCAATGACTATAAATAAGAGTTAGGTACAATTACTTGATCAAGTCAGGGGTATATTTGTCGAGACAAGTAAGTTGTGACATCAAGTGTCTTTTTCCAGTGATTTATTTTCATAATCGCTTGGCGCTAAAACATATGTATATAAATTCTTATTCTCATAAGGTGTTCGCACATGGCCAAATGTATGTCGTTATTTCGCGAGTTACATCGCGTAATGGGCTAAAAATAATGAATGTCGACGAAGACGTGCATGACTGTTGCCTGATAAAAAATGTTGTATACCACGAGGTTTATAGAAACATCAATCCATCTGGCGGTGGTGGTTAGGTATTAGTTGTTTGATGCATTGTCGTTTCAAGTACCCTTCTTTTGTTTGTGTTTGTAACACGTAATTATTTTATATATTTTGTCAGGCGTGGAGTGCCCGTGCCACATGATTGTGGTTGATGATCTTACTTTTGAGGGCAACCTGTATTTTCATTTGGTATGAGATCTTTCCATTCTCTGCGTGTGTATAGTATACACATTTAACGCGACTGTTTGACAATTATTAGTGGGCGCAACGTTTTTTTACGTATTTCTAAGTGTGATTTTCTTTTCCCGTGTTGCTGGATGTATATCGTCGTCTGACAATTGATGTTTTCAACAATGTATTATATGTTTATGTGTTATATTACGGATGTGCATGATATGTCCCAATTGTGCATGTCTATTGCGTCCTAACATGTGTTATTGTGTCTGTATCATGTTACCGTGCATGTGTTGTTGGGCGTGTTCTCAAAAGTAGCACCGTGCATCGCGCGGGCTCCACCTTAGTAATATAATAATAATAAAAAGGATTATTTTGATAAGTCGTCGATTAAAACAGACCGAAAAGAAATTGCCCCAATCTTGTATCTCCTTCAACACTTTACCAACCGTAACAGAGTCGACCATCACCATTCATGCACCACTGTCACCCCCACAATCTCTCTCTCCCCCAAGTCTCAACCCTAACATGCTCTTACCTTTCTCTCTCTAGAACCCGCACTCTACTATTCCATTGTTCTCTCTAGAATTTTCCATAGGAGCGCTGATACAGAGCTCGCGAGAAGCCCGCCACTACAATTACTCTCGTATGTACTCAATCTCCATCTTTCGCACATATGTGCTTGCCGTTTCTACTTTGGTTTTTGGTTCGTCTCACAACTGAGGGTTCGGAGATACGTCTCCTTCGGTTCTGATTGTTATTAACCGAACCAATTATACATGTATACGCATGTGTATGCTTGCAGCAAACGAGTTGGACTGAATTTTTTTTTTCATGATTGGGGTTTTTCTGCTGCCTAATTCTCTGATACTACCTGGAATTTTGCTCAACTAGGTTTGGGAAAATTTTCTGGTTCTATTTGGCATTCATGTTTCCATGGGGCATATTAGGAATGCATAATTTGATGCCAGTTGAAGTTGAAGATCCTTGCTTCTAATTAAAAGTTACCACTGTGCTTTTTAGCCATTCAATACAAGAAACTCTTATTAGGTGAGAAATTAATATGGGTTAGTTTGCCCGTCATTTGACCACAAGGATGTGTTAGGTGTCTTTTGTTCAGTGGTGTGTAAAAAACCGTAGGCGTTAGTCGGACGGAGAAGGTCTTTTAGGGACTAATTGGGGATTAATTGGAAATTATAGAGGATTAATCGGAGACTAGTCGGGGATTAATTGGACAAGTCGGGACTTTTACAACGTTGCTTTTGTTGATCCCACATGGGGTAACTACGGAATTAAGGGAGTGTTGATACACACCTATGTCTTACTAGAGTAGTTTTTAGGTCGAAGTGGTGTCTAGTATATTATCGATATACATTTTAGACTCATAAGAGGGTGGGATTGTTATGAGAGGAGAGATTTAAAGTGGAGGGGGAGGTTGATAGGTACCCAATTGTGAGCTTTGGTCCCATATTGGATAAATACGTGGTTAAGGACTTAGGATAACTATGTGGGTAAGGAACTATCGATATACATTTTACTCATAACCTACTAGGTTTGTCTTTTAAGTTCAACTTTATTGTGGTACTCTATTGCAACTTCAATAGATTACGATATACAACTTTTAAATGAATTAGTTTGGCTGTGGAATGCCCATTGGAGGCATTTAATATATATACACACGTTAAATGTATTTATGCTTAAACTTACACATGCCTTGCCAACTAGCATGTGCTGCTCTAGTTATACAAGGACATTTTTTTAGTTTATAGAATCATAAATTTTCTAATCCCAGACACCCAACATCCACACAGGTAAAGGTGCCCTAAAAATTTTAGACTAGAGTATTAGTGTGTTGGTTCTGTTACTTTGTATCTTGAAACATAGATAAATTATGGTATGTTCTGGTTTTGCTTTTTGTTGGTTTTGAATGATCCTATCATAGTTAAATTAGTAGCAATCAGTGACTATATATTATGTCACAACTTTATTTTCTTTTAGATTAGTAGAAAAGTGAATTGAATTCTTCTGCATGCCGAGTGCTTCAGCTCTTAGGAAAGAGAAAATAATAGTGTCTAAACATGCATAAATTTACATCATTCCTTATTAATCCAATTCTTGCTCTCAACAGCTCATTGAATCCAAGGAGAATGGGGAAAATGCCAAGAGAGAGTTAGAAAATAACTTATCAAGTAGTTGTTTGCAGTATAAAGGAGGTGCATTACTGGGTACCCAAAATTAAATCAGAAGCTGTCATTTCTTTTCAAGTTCTGGTTAAAAAGGAGATTGCCTCTGTCATTCTCGTGCTGTGATGGCTCAGATGGACAGCCAGCAATCCTCTCTTGACCTTTCCCAGAAAGCAAAGTCCCTCATATATGCTCTCAATTTGCTCTCCCGTGACCTCCCTCTCCCTTTAGACCTTGTGGACACTGTCACTTCCATTTATTATGGTGCCGAAAATGATGTTGATGATGCTTGTGGTGTATCTGGCGAAGAAAATTCATTCCACAATAATGAACTAGAGCTTATTGAGGTACCAAATTAATATTTTGATCTATTTGTGCTGTAGTGTACTTCTTGCAAGTTTTTTTGTTGCTCTGTTCCACATGTGTTACTGTTGGAATGTTGTGTAAATATGGATTTTGGAGTTCTGTGGCATGGGATTACTTATTTTTTAGATTCTAATGCTAGTTTAGGGACTGGCTTGGTGTGAATTGTGGGGTTTGGTTTGGACTACATTTACATGCATTACTGTTCCTGCCTATTATCACGCTGTGAGTCTGTTACAATTTGAAAGTTTGAGGACATACTTTTAGCCAATTAGCCCTTATGTTTTTTTTTGCTGTGATCTTAGTTTGTATATGTTTTCTACTGGTAAGTAGCCAATATTCACGATGTAGTCCTTATGGAAGTCCAGTGCATATGGCTTACTAACAGATGATGTCAATGCATACAGTTCCCTTACAATTATGCTTACCCTTTTGTTGTGCCATTGTTTGTCTTTGAAGTAATATATTATATCTCTCGAATCTTATGATGGGTCAATCTATGATGCCATGAAAGGGGGGAGACAGTATTGGGAATGTCAAAACCTCTTGTGTGTCATACTGTCAGAATGGGGCAGATACCTCATGCATGCAGTTCATAATACTCATACTCCCTCCTTCCTAAATTCCGCGTCCTACTCTACTACCATGGATGCCCCAAAATAAGTGTATCATTTCCCATTTTAATTAGTTAGTTAAGCATGAATTACCAATAATCTCTTCATAGGTTAGTTATAACAACTTGAGTAGTGGGCTTATGGGAGCACATGAAGGTAAAATGATGGAATGTGAAGGGCTAAAACTTTTAGTTTTAGAACTAGTCAAATGGGACGCTTACTTTGGGATGGGGAGGGAGTATGTCTCTTCAATGGTAATGCAGTGAAAGGAGGGAGAGGGAGGGAGATTGTGAATGTATGGGGTTTTGATATCACAATCATTTTATCTTTACTGTAATTTGATTCATGTGTACTATTTGTTGAATGTTTCAGAGAGAGAGAGAGTTTCAGATGGATTGCGCATGTACGGGGTTTTGATTCCACAACCATTTTCTCTTTAGTCACTGTAATTTGATCAATGTGCACTATTCATTGGATGTTTCTGAAAATTATGTACTGGTTTGAAGTTTTTCATCTAGTTGAGATAAATTGTAGACTTTAATATTGTATAGTTACCGTCTAATCTAGCTTCTGGAACGGTGTAGGATGATCCCAGGGTTGCTGAAAGTGGAGATTTAATCACGGACCTTGAGAGCGCACTGTTGAATCATAGACCAAATTGCTTACCAGGTTCTAGATTGACAGAATCAAGGGAAAATCGCTATCGGAGCCACATCCAACATCGAATAACTGAACTGGAAGGTGGCTAATATTAATAACAAAATTTCACTTTGTACATGCATGTGATTTGTCAGTAAAATTCGCATGCTTTAAATGCACTATTATATTCATGACGGTCTTGTCCAGACCATAGCTGATAAAATAGGCCCATTAACTGGTAGACTGTGGGAAGATAGATTATTCCAACACGTGTAAAAAATTCTTAAACCCATGGAATACATCCCTGGGCCAAGACCCTATCTTTTGTTCTTCAATAATCATCTCACCATATATTTTCGCAAAGAAATATACTCCACATTTTATAACTATTATTTTCACCTTCCTAAGATGTACTGTGACATTTGTTTCAAACACTGAAAAAACCATGTTGTACGACTTGGGCTAGAGACCACCCTTGTGTAGAAGGGGACACTATTTTTGACACTTGACCCAACAGAATTCGGCTGGAGGCCCAACAGAGGTTGGGAGAGAGAGCTGAGGCCCAACAGAAGTTGGGAGAGATTTAAAGGCGATTAAGGTGCCACCGGTGGGACTCGAACCCTGGCCTCCATGCCACAAGTTCAAGTGCTTGACTAGCTGGGCAAGAAAGCTTTCATTCCTTGCAAATTAATTTATATCATGTTCAGACCATTATTTGCATTGTTCGTTAGAAGGATTACTTATATGCGCATATGTTTCATTCAGAATTACCTTCAAGCAAAGGTGAGGACCTTCAGACAAAGTGCTTAATGGAACTCTATGGATTGAAGGTAAACCTGAGTGCTTAAGTTGCTAAAGAAAGTCATGTAAATTTGCACATGAACCTAAATTTCTAGATAGTTCATAGTAGAAGCAAAGTGTTTTTCTGATAAACATACAAAGATAAAATCATTTTACATATCTGCAAGATGACTTCCTGAAGGTAGAACTGTTATTGAGTTGGTGGTAAAGGTTTTTCTGAAATAGAATCATTTTGCTTTACCATCCTTTCTAAAAGTAAGACAATCCTGGTTCTCGTTGTCAAGATTTGTCCCGAGGCTCTCATAAAAAAAGATACTCGACAAATCGGTTGCGGAGTCAATAATGAGCCAATGCCTTTGCTTTGAACATTTAGTGTTTTTAGCAGAAGCTTGCAATTTAGTTTTTATGCGGCAACTGCAAGTAGAGGAAAAAGATTCTTACTAGTTCCTTATGCCATCAATCTATCCTTGTTGGCATGGGCTCTTCCACCTGGCAGCTAGCAGAGTTGCAGAGCAAGGTCCGAACTGATGTCAGTTCAGAATTCTGGCTTCGTGTGAACTGTGTGCATCCTGACAAGCAATTATTTGACTGGGGCATGATGCGATTGTCTCGTCCTCTGTATGGTGTTGGAGATGCTTTTGGGATGGAATCAGATGATAATTTCAGAAAGAAGCGAGATGCTCAGGTGATTTAATTGTTTATGCCTTATTTGAATTAATTATTCTCGCTTGAATTGTAGATACTGGATACCCTCTCTTTAGATTGGTTACGGCATCTAAAAAGGTGAATGTGAATACTCATGCTTCTTGATGCAGGGATTAAGATAATTAGGTCATGTGTTGCAATTCAACTTCTCATAATTGCAACCATCTGGTATCTGTGATCATGTAAAAAATTAATCCAATGGTCACAACATTTGGCTGGTTCATGTTTTGTTCTGAGAGATAGGACTCATAGAAAATGGCCATGCATCAGGATTGCAGATACTGAGACCCAACATGTGGTTTGTTGGAACAAAAGTCATCCATATACATGCAAATAATACCTACATATTTCTTTAATTGAGTTATGAGTATGACATAAATGTACACACTTGATTATTTGTATAAACCATTCAATGCAGAGGCTGTCAAGGTTAGAAGAGCAGGAGAAGAACCATATGGATACTAGGAAAAAGAAATTTTTCTTAGAATTACTTAATGCAGTCCGTGACTTTCAATTGCAACTTCAAGCATCTCTAAAGCGCCGTAAACAAAGGAATGATGGGATCCAGGTATGCTACATTCCTCGTCATTCTTCTTCATTCTTTCCAATTATATGTTTCATGCTGTTCTTGTTGAAAGAAAATTGAATCAACCACAGGAGACTGAAGTAAAGAGTGTTGCCTGTCCGAAGTTTTGTTGGGAGCCCATAATGATATTGGAATGAGAAACAACTCATCATTAACTGGTTATATGACCGTCGTTATGATAATTAGTAAATTTAACAATTGCAAAAGTGCAAAAAAGTAAAAAAATTAAAATTAAAACTACTTCCAAAATTGAAAAAATATCCAATTTTGGCATTTTGCAGCCTACAGAGGAGCCAAGAAGTTTCCCACAAGTCATAACAAAATAATTTAAATTAGCTAGTTAGAAATGTTTATGAACCATTGCTTGAAAGACCTGGAAATACTTGAAATAAAGAAAAGAAAGAAAAAAAAGAATTACGGAGAACCTCTTTATTTCATGATGGGTAAATAGAAGAAATGCAGTAATTCTGAGATAAATGTTGGTATTGCATACAACTGTAAAACATGTTTTGCCAATTTTTTTTATTGAATTCTGCTCTTTCACTTTCAGAAAAGTATTTTAAAGAAAATATTCGGGTTACACTTAATTAATGGTGGATGACAATCTTATTTGAGAAGTCACCGAGTTGTTGAATCGTTAAGGCCGCGTTGGATAGTTTTTGTATATGAATGAGAATCACTCCCTCTTCTGAGTAAATTCCGAAGTTTCTGCAATCCCTATGCTCATTCTCATTTCCACACATGACCTTATTTCTATTCCCATTTTTTTGCAAAATGGGAGTAAAACTAAGCACATGGAAGTGTTAGGGAATGGGAATCAAAGTGAGACTAAAATTTAAATCACACACAACATAGTCAATTTTGTACAAATTCCCATTTCCTAACACATAACCAAATGCAGCCTAAATATTATCGTGTCAAGTTAACTACCCATTGAATTGATTCATTTTTCATTTATCATGAAAACCTCCTAATAACAAACAAGTTAATCAAAATTTTCTGCACACTCCTATATTTCTAGAATATGAGATTATGGCTATCTTTTGTTTTTGCTACATCAGTTATAGTGATAATGAGAAGGAAGAAGTGCATTGAATGTTTACAATAGCTTACATTGTAAGGATCCTTTGCAACCATTTTATCCTAACAGGCATGGCATGGAAAACAAAGGCAACGTGCTTCACGGGCTGAAAAAATGAGGTTTCAAGCACTGAAGGCTGATGACCAAGAAGCTTACCTGAGAATGGTAAAGGAGAGCAAAAATGAACGGTTAACCACCCTGCTTGAAGAAACAAATAAGCTCCTTGCTAATTTAGGGGCAGCTGTTAAACGTCAGAAAGATTCAAAACATTCTGATGACACCGAAATCCTAGTCGACACCGGAGCTGATTTGACTGAATTAGATGGAGGCCCTAAGGATTTGCTTTCTAACGAAGATCAGGATGTTATTGATTCTGATCGCAATAACGATACGAGTGATTTACTTGAAGGTCAGAGGCAATATAACTCAGCCATTCATGCAATTCAGGAAAAGGTAATCTCTCTCAGTCTCGGAAACAGATATATTTTACATTTTTATGATGGTTTTCTATGGTTGGTCCTTGCCATCTATTTGCTAGTTTTGTTGTGCCTAAGAATCAATCAAGTTATTCTTAAATTATAGTATAATAATTGGGCTGTTGCTTACAACATTCTGACAGCAAGTAGTGCTTGCAATTTGAGTATTTGTGCTAATTATAAAACATACAAGTCCCTTATAGTACTAACCTGAGTGATGTGCTGTATGATAACTTTTTGAATATTTAACAAGGCATCTATGCAAATTATAAGACTAAAGCATTGCCTTTTGGTATCCAACCATTTATGCTGAATCTAGTGATGCTTCCTGACAACTCCCTTTGCTTTTTGTGTGGCTTTAATGGTTGGGAAAATTAAACAATTTAATGGGAATAACAATCCTGGTCGGTGCAATTGATCAAGCAATTCAGAGATATACGAACACATAATGCAAGATTTAAATGCTTACAACAACCAACCATAAATATCATATCAGATTTTACATGGAAATCCCTTTTATAGCAATCTCCATAAAAATCATGGGACCGAAGCCCACCACCAATCTCCATTATAGCAACAATGGGAATATAAAGCTTCTTATCTGTATTAATGGGAGGCTACTATAATCATCTAGTATAAAATTGGATAACCCAATGGTAATCAACTAAAAAGTTGGAACCTACAAACCCCTGGAGAAAGATAGAAAGGATCTCACCAAATTGACTGGTTCAATTTGTAGAGCAAGCTACCCCGAAACACACTCAAATTTGGGCAAAAAATTTGAGCACCCAAGTACTTCCAAATCTTGATTCTAAGTTCTCTTCTTATTCTCCCTCTCTTTGGTTGTGTTTCTCTCTCTCTCTTGAGATAGTCCCAATCACCACCCTTGCCTCTCTAGAACATGTGAAAACATAAGTGACTTACCCTAGTGGGTAAATTGGATGAATTGCCCCTCATTTGTGATGAAACAGTTCTAAGAAATTGTTGGTTCTACATCTTGTATCAACCACTAATAGTGCTCTAAAAATAGGCATAATTGTTCATTTTGCTAAATTTAAGATCAGTCTCATGTTCAAATGACTCAAGTATCAGATATTTTACCTGCATGCCAACATATGGACTCTACTAGGGTGCAGTGCTCTACTATATGTGAAATAAGATTTTAAATTTCATAGTACTAGAGCGTCAATGTGGTTATAGACAACCATTCAATTTTTTTAACCACAAGATATGCATATCCTTTAAAATGAGCTGTGAATAAATTAAGAAAAATAGCAAATTAATAGTAGGATGGAAAGAGATGCACTAGTAGCTCAAGTTTTTAATTGGAGATTCCCACCATTTTAAGGATTAATAGCCAAAGTAAAATTAGTTACCCCTATTCTTAACTTTTATTATATTTGTAGGCGCGACACAATGAGATAATACAAGAGAACATGTTTGCAAAACTATATATAGGCATTCAAAATTTCAGAGGGATCAATTTAGCACTTTCTGGCCGACTCCCTGCCCCTGTTACTAGATGAAGATAGTATAGCCATGTTTAAAATGTGCAGGTGACGGAGCAGCCATCCATGCTTCAAGGTGGAGAATTGAGATCATACCAGGTAGAAGGGCTTCAGTGGATGGTTTCATTGTTCAACAACAAGTTAAATGGTATCTTAGCTGACGAGATGGGATTGGGGAAGACCATACAGACCATTTCATTGATTGCATATCTTATGGAGAACAAGGGTGTTTATGGGCCCCACTTGATAGTGGCTCCAAAAGCCGTGCTACCAAATTGGATGCACGAGTTCTCAACATGGGCTCCCAGGTATGTATTTTCAACAAACATGTAGATAGTGGCACATATAGAGTTCAATCATCAACCCTGGATTTCTTCCTGATGCAGTATTGGAGCTGTTCTTTACGATGGCCGTATTGACGAAAGGAAAGCAATGAGGGAAGAGTTGTCAGGAGAGGGGAAATTTAATGTGTTGGTCACACACTATGATCTTATCATGAGAGACAAAGCATTCTTAAAGAAAATAAATTGGCACTACATGATTGTCGATGAAGGGCATCGATTAAAGAATCACGAGTCTGTTCTTGCTCGGACTCTTGTCAGTGGGTATGACGCTTTAAGTTTTTTTTTGTTTTTTTAGTGCATTGCTTTCTTTAGTGTGCTTGTTTCAGGTTCTACTTTATATTTATGCAGTGAACTACTCCATAGTTACTTCAAGTTCAATATGTTCTTGCCAAAAAGATTTAAATAATGTTAAAGTTGTGTCACTTGTGTGCTAGCAATGATATAAGCTCTGAAATTGTTGTCTACTATTTATTTGGGCATGCCTCCAAGAATTTGCCACCACCTTGATTGATGTATAAAGGTTCACCAATTTATCGGGGGGGGGGGGGGGACAAGCATTTTTTTTTTGAAATTCAAAAAAAGTGCTCAAAAAA
>JAYMTP010006521.1:0-12004 GCA_036897365.1 Geranium brycei | reverse complement strand
GCTCGAGCTCGGCTCGTTTATTAAACGAGTCCATCTTGAGCTCGATTATAACGAGTTCAAATCGAATATTTAACGAGTCGAGATAGAATTGCTCGTTAAAAACCCGGCTCGTTTAGAACCCTGCTTCCGGTAAACATTTAGATTAAAGAAAATTTTGAAATTAGAAAGGCAATTTTAGACCCCAAATGAGCATCGATTTCTATGAGCGGGTGTAAAAACAAAAACAAGAAAAAGGAAAAAAAAGTTGAACAATCCTTGACTTGAGAATTGAGATCATGATTCATCAGCGTACACGGCACGGATCAGGTGAGTTAACATCTTAACTAGAGTACACAGGATCACACCGAATCCCAGACCCTGGTGGGGCCCTCGTCCGATTC
Source organism: Geranium brycei (assembly GCA_036897365.1). Classification (NCBI taxonomy): domain Eukaryota; kingdom Viridiplantae; phylum Streptophyta; class Magnoliopsida; order Geraniales; family Geraniaceae; genus Geranium; species Geranium brycei. Next base: position 11,624 of record JAYMTP010006521.1, on the reverse strand, counting down.
GGTGCCACGTAGGCTCCTGAATCCGATCTAATCAGATGGACACAAACCCACACGCTGCTTGAAAAAACTGGGAGAGAAGAGAGGGGCATGCTCGTAATTTACCCCAAACGGCGAGCCCAGATTCATCGCCTCGCGCTGCGACTATAAAAGGCTCTCACCTCACCCCAGTCTCGTCTGTATCAGGCGTGACTCTCTCTGGCTTTTATCAGACCTCTCTCTCTCGCTCTACAAATATCTCATTTCAATCTCCCTCTCTCTAGATTCGCAGCCTCAGCAACTCGTCAGGTATTTTGATTGCTGAGCCAATCCACATTTCATTTGATCTGAAGATCAATCTATATCTTCAATTCGCATTTGATAATTTAGTGTTTTGCTTCAGCTGGATTCCTCGGATTTGTTTGTTTGTTTGTTTGGTTGGTTTGTGACAATTATCTGATTCTTAGGCTTTGTTCGGTAGATCTGCAGATTACTGTTGATGATGTCGAGGTTGCTAGATTTTAATCTTCGTGTTTGAATTTGTGTATTTGATGCTGTGGTGAGGATGCTGGCAATGCTAGCAGATTTTTTTTTGAATCTATCACTTATTTGAAGGAGGGTTAGTTAGGTAGGTATATGGGAGACTAGTGTTGGTTTTTGTAGTGTGAGTCGATGAACACTGTCCTTAGTTGTGGTTTTGGGATCTTCTAACTTTTAGTGTAATGCCAGTGACTCAACTCAGCTAGTGACCCGGTTGATGCTGTTCATAATGGAGATTGTTGTGGACTGTTGGGTGAATTGGTTGTATAGTATTTAGGGAACTTGTATTTTGACTGCTAGATCATGAATTGGTTGTCTAGTATTTAGGTAACTTGTATTTTGACTGCTAGATCGAACCAGTTTATGTATGATTGATGCTTTTTTTGTTCTGGTTTGATTAGCATTTCTACTTACATGGAAAAGTGAAATAATTGGGAAGTGAGATTCGTAAAAGGATTTTCTTTTGTCTAAAAAACTTAGAATCTCTTCAGTTAGTTGCATTAATATTCAATTGTGCAATATACTTATATTTTCTATGATTTATTTGTAGGTCCTCTGATATGGGTTCTAAATCAGTTGTGGATATGATAGAGGCTTCTTCAGGGGTTCATTTTTCTGGGTTTCACATGAATGGTTTGTCCCCAAGAAGAGTAGAGATAGAGCAGCCAACAACATCGGCAACTGATAATATGCACAGGCAACCTTTTGTCATTGGTAAGCACCGATCTGCAGATCTTGTATTCAATTGTAGAGTTGACGAGCACAATCATATTTTAATTGTCAACCAAATGTTGCTTTTTTCTTTCTATTATTAAGATTAAATATGGGATTTTACACATTTCCTATGTTTCAAATAGGTTTATGCTGAAATGAAGTTTTAATTTTTTTAATACAACTGATTCTATATTTTATTTTCATTTGAGTCACTATCTGTTTAAAAATGAAACTACTAATTGGACCATTCTGTGGGTGCTGGTTATTGAAACAATCTTAATGTAATATGTCATGTGTTGATGAGATCATTTCAAGGGTATAATCCGTGAAACAACACTGCATTTACAATATTATGCATCGAGAAGACACAGTAACTCAAGTTAAGTTAACAGAAGGGAAACAATGTTCTAATTTTTTATTAATCAGAAATATTTGAAATGTCACAAACTAGCAGTGTAAAAAAAAGGTTCTCAGACCAGTTCACTCCAGTGGGCATGGAAGTTTTACCACTTAATCCGTGTATGTTGTATTGGAAACCTGGTTTTGTTCTTATTATTGGCTGCCAATGATAATCCCAGCAACAGCCCCAGTTATACCTGTGCACGTAAAAAAGAAGTTCCTGGACCCAGTTCACTCCAATGGGCATGGAAGTTCTGCCACTAATGTTCAATCTTAATCCCTGTATGCTGTATTTGCAATCTGGTTTTGTTCATACTATTGGCTGCCAATGATGTTCCCGGCAACAGCCCCAAGTATAGTCCCACACTTGCTGATAAAAAAAGTATAGCCCCACACATACAATGTGTATATTGAACCCGGGCTTCCAGTTCCCCAAATAAAAGAGTTTAACCTCTATATGATGCACCTTTGTATGGTGGAATTTCATGCCTTGATATGAGAAGTGGTATTTGCTCTATTATAATATGCTATGAGGAGTTTGAGCGTATGGAGATCAGCCCTTATTTTTTGATGTGGTTGACTTTGCTTACTTTCTGATTAGGCTAACATGATCTAAACTTTAGTCGATGAAACAAAATAGCAAATAGAATATATTTTCATTTGACCAGACATTCGAGTTTGCACCTTTGAAATTGTACGTTTTGGTACTCTTTTAGTACTGCCCTCATTTTCAAATATTGGTCTTTGCTCGGTACCTTTCTTCCAGTAATATATTAGCTTCTTTTTCATATATTTTGGTTATTGCTTTAGAATATCATTCTCATCGTGTACGCACATTTCAATCTTCTATAATTTGTGGTGCAGGGGTTGCTGGAGGAGCGGCTTCGGGTAAAACTACTGTGTGCGATATGATTATTCAGCAGCTCCATGATCAGCGTGTTGTACTTGTTAACCAGGTTATTCTATTCCCATTTCCAGATTGTTAAGTGCCTAGTATTCAAGGTTTTCCACTGTAGCATATTAGATCATAGAGGGTAGAGCAGATTCAATGACATTCAGTAATTGAAACTCTGCAAATTCTAGGTGAAGCCCCTTTCTAGTATCTTGTACCTTAATATCGTGAATGGTTTTATCTATTTTTGCAACTAACCACCCGTTTGTTGACAAACTTACTGTGATTCTTTTGGGTGTTTTTGTTGATTTCCTGTAGACATGTGTTATTTCATACCAACATAACTTTGTCAACATCAATTAATCTAATGCCACCTTCAATTATTTCAAAATCAAAGTCTGGCTGTACTTTGGTTCATTGGTGTTTAACCGAAAATGTGCTCTAACTCCTCGGCTTTCTATCTCATCAAGTGCGCATCTTGTTTTGCTGTTGGATTTTCTAGCCTTGATAGAAATTCCTTTTAGTTAACAAGATCAATTCTATACGTATAACCAATTAACAGTGTTCTTGCAGGATTCCTTTTATCACAATCTTTCTGAAGAGGAACTTTCACTAGTTCATGAATACAACTTTGACCATCCTGGTAAGTACCCTTAGCTAACTTTACTAATGCCAACAATTTGTGAATTGATTTGTGTTAGTAATTTCTTGGGTTATGTATGATTTTTCATTTAGCCACCACTCACACATTGACTTGAATAAAAAAAATCAAATTGAAAAAAAGTGAGGAAGAATGTGCAGGGTGTTATTAAAATGAGTGTGTGAGAGATGTTAGTCATAAATAGGAAGTTGTAGAGAGCATGTTCAAACTGGTTTTTGTTTACAATTAAAAGGTGACAGCCATTTACAACAAGCTATGTTCATTAAATCATACTCTGCAAAATTGTTTAAATTTTAATATATAGTTTTCTCTGCGCTACTTGTTATATTAACAAACAATCAAAAACCCTCAACCCAGTTCTCAAATAAAGTTGGATTGGCTACACAAATCTTTTAGCAAACACCTAGGATCAATTCTACTCCTTTTCTTATATAATATGTTTATTATTTAACGGGAAAACAAGTCAAACTTCATCTCTTCATGAAGTAGTAGATACAATTCCATAGGTATCTTGTGCATGTCAGTTAGCTCTGTTTCATTGCAATGGCTTATCTTTTACATGTATTACTTTTATCATCAGATGCATTTGACACCGAGAAATTATTAAGCTCTATGGAGAAGTTGAGATGCGGGCAATCGGTAGATATTCCATACTATGACTTCAAGAGTTACAAAAACAATGTAGTTCCTGCAAGAAGGGTAAAGTCCAATATGCATGAGCTCCAAATACATTTTGTTCAGGCTGTAACTGTCATTATTTTCTAAAAATGCCCGTTGTAGTTGTTTTTTATTCGTTAACTATTATTCTTTGTCTATGATCTGCTTAAGATACTTCACCACTTGGAATTTGTTTTGTAACAAACAGGCACAAGACAATAGTTCTTGTTCACTTATAGTTGAGTATCTTTTCTATGTATCATATAGATGCATTCTTGGTACTTCTGATGTTATAATTTTCTTATGCGCATTACTGATACCTTTTCCCCAATCGTTAAAGTACTTATTCCAATATCCTAAGCAGGTTAATCCTTCAGATGTGATAATTTTGGAAGGCATACTGGTTTTCCATGATCCTCGTGTACGAGGGTTGATGAACATGAAGGTATTTGTTGATACAGGTTTGTTATGTTCTTCTCTTTACTTCAAATTGTCTAGATGTTGTATTTGTGTTAGTACGCTTAATCCAGTGACTAGGAAGCTTAACCACTGATCTAAAGTTCATGTATCATAATCATACTTCATTACAAACTAGAAAATATAGAGGAATCAAGTATTTTTTATTCATTTTAGTTTCAATTGTTTAGAATCATAGCAAATTTTGGTACAATAGACAAATATGTGCATTTAAATGGAATCATAACTCAGATAATGTCTGATAAGAGGTAAAGATAGCATATGGCTAGCAGGCTGGCAAGCGTATTTCATGGTCACTAACTCATTCTTAAATCTTTTTCCTTCCAGTTGTTGATGAGATTGTTCAAATGCTTATTGGAAGAATGACACATCTAATTTGTTTTTTTGTATTACACAATGCATTGATATGTTGCTTCATGGTATTACTAAGTTGGGCTGTTACTTCACATTGTAAAATTTTCAGTGCAGATGCTGATGTACGTCTAGCAAGGAGGATAAGACGTGATACTGTTGAGAAGGGTAGAGATATAGGTGCAGTACTTGATCAGGTTGACCACTTTCCTATTGTCAGTTGTAGTTGCAAATATTTTATCTTGCAAAACCTGTATCGTGACTTGTTTTAAGCTTACTAAACTGTTAAGAATTTTAAATAGTAAGGAGTTTGCTATCTGCATAGATCTGGGAAATAGGTTAGTTATTATCTGTTTTGGAAATAAATATTTAAGAGGATTTTGGTAACTGGACTCTTTGGAATAGCCAGTACAATTCAGATCTCATCGTCTAAGTTTTGGGGTGATAGTTGTCCACGTTCTACCACTTTATGTTGATTTTCATTTTTACTTGATGCAGTACTCAAAGTTTGTGAAACCTGCCTTTGACGACTTCATACTTCCAACAAAGAAGTATGCAGATATCATAATTCCCCGTGGAGGAGATAATCATGTTGCTGTTGATTTAATTGTACAACATATCCGTACAAAACTTGGTCAGCATGATCTCTGTAAAATATACCCTAACTTATATGTGATTCAGTCAACTTTTCAGGTATCACTCTATACTTTGTTTCCAAATCATACTATTTCCAAGAGATAATAGTTTACTAAACTTTGTTTTATGCAAATTATTCCCTGTAAATTTTTATTATCTGCTACGTAGCTTTCAACACTGGTTTCCTATTTATGCAGATCCGAGGTATGCATACCCTTATACGTGATTCTCAAACAACAAAGCATGACTTTGTTTTCTATGCTGATCGGTTGATTCGTTTGGTGAGTGAACTCTTTTATAATAGTGCACGGCTGCAAGTGTATTATGTTGGTTTCTTCACTTACTAGTGGGTTGCATCAAACTCGATTCATACCAGGTTGTTGAGCATGGTTTGGGACATCTACCATTTACAGAGAAGCAGGTGATCACTCCAACTGGTAAGCTGGTGTCAAAGCTCTGTTAGCCTCAGTTAAAAGGTCACTAGCAATTCGGTTTTGGTTTTAGTAGAGTTTCTTCTTGTACATCCTTTCCATCTAAACTTTTGAAATCATGGTTACAGTTTTATGTGATATATTATTTCTTCTGTCATTCAAATCAGATTTCTACTTTCTTTATTTGAGATAATTTGTTAGTGAATAAAATGTTTAGTTAAATTGTGTTATTTTTATATCTTGCCATGAGACAACAGATCTCACAGCAGCCTGATGTTAAGTTTTGCCATTTCATTTTCAACTGGGTTTTATAATGTGATTAAAAATCAAAGTTGGCTGGTATCAGGCAATTGAATTTGCATGTGTAATATATCATACATACGGACAGCCTAATATGTCAAAAACTCTCGGCCAGTGCTTCTGGATGCTTTCTTATGTAGCATAATGGTAACTGTAGACCTTGATAACTTTAAGAAAATGATATTATAATTATTGTACATTTTTCCATTCAACCCTTCATATGCAATCCATCTTTTCTACTTCTAGTTTGGTTACAATAGTTAATTCTGTTCCTTCTACAAATATTGTGTTTTGATGTGAATTCAGGTTCTGTTTACACTGGTGTGGATTTCTGTAAGAGGTTATGTGGTGTCTCAGTCATCAGGAGGTACCAATCTATTTCCACTCAAGAGCATATCTAGGAGTTCTGTTTCATACTTGTACCTCGGTTATTTCCACTCCAAAAGTAAAATAGCTCTTCCATATAATTGCGGCAAATATCTTTATTAATACTAATAGAATCATTTAGAAAACCGATACCATATATTCAACTGCCTATTTTGCGGAATGGGTGTGACATTCAAGAAACATTTGAGGGGATATTTTATTGTTCATTATTTAACTTTGCAATGTCAATATTGTGAAATTGGGCCATATATTTTGTTGGGCTTTACAACTAAAAGGTCAACCTTATTAGTTGGGATTGTTCCCCCTTTTTATAAATGCCACGTTATCCATGTGGGTTTAACTTCTCCCTTTCATGCTTGTACGTGTGGGATTTATTTCTTTTCACGCTTGTATCATGAGCCTTTCGCTTTAACATTTCCCCTCACGTGTAGACTTCTACACGTGGGTCATAGTAGAATTGGACTTCCGCATATGCATCGGAGTCCACGGGGTGGCGTAGGCACGGTGAGCCTACAAGCACAAGCCCAAATCAACCTGCTTCATTACCATGTATAAAAGTCTACACGTGAGATAGAGTGTTAAAGTGAACGGCCCATGCATGTGAGCGGGAAAGAAAATAAGCCCATGGGTACAAGCATGAAAGAGAGAAGTTAAACTTGCCTGGAAAGAATTGAAAATAATGTGTGGCTCATATAAAGGGGAGGAACAAACCCAACAAATAAGGTTGACTTTTTAGTTGAGTCTGTTCCTCCCTTTTATATTTGCCACATTATTATCAATACTTTCCATGTGGGTTCAACTTCTCCCTCTCATGCTTGTATGCACAGGGCTTATTTCCCTTCAAGCTCGTATGCATGAGTCTTTTATTTCAGCAGATCTCATTGGATGTTGTTTCAGTTGGAGTATGTTGTTTCCCCATAAAAGGCGAGAGGCAGAATACTATTGAATTGGGATTGAGGGGATATGGGCTAGCAGCTCCTTTAATTGGATGTTTAATGAACTTGAAAAATTGCTTTAAAATACCATAGCCCTGTATATAACCCTCATCAATAACAAATATCCATAATCTTTTTGATTGGCACAAATATCCATCATACAGGAACCACTTTACTGCAGGAAACATAATTTTTTCCTAAACATTATGTATTTGTTTCTTTTGGGAGGGGGATTTAGTTGTTTATTGCTTTTTATATTATGGTAAATTATGGCAGTGGTGAGAGTATGGAGAATGCATTGCGAGCTTGTTGTAAAGGTATAAAAATTGGAAAGATTCTCATTCATAGAGAAGGGGACAATGGTCAGCAGGTAATTGCAGTTCTCTCACTCTCATTTCTGTCTGATATGTGTACACACATGTTCTGTCTTCATTCTGATTCGCTTCTTGTTTCAATGATGCCTTTACAGCTAATCTATGAAAAGTTGCCTTCAGACATCTCAGATAGGCATGTTTTGCTGTTGGATCCAATCTTAGGCACAGGTTCGCATGGTTAACACGTGTTCAGCTGGCTTTAATATTTGATTGTGAGTATATATTGCATTGAAAACTGGTCTGAGAAACTTGCTATGAATCTAACTATTTCTCCAGGGAATTCAGCTGTTCAAGCTATTTCTTTGCTTATAAAGAAGGGAGTCCCGGAATCCAACATCATATTTCTCAATCTTATTTCTGTAAGTTTGGTTGGTCTTTATTGCAATCAGGTTCCTTAAGGGCATATTTCTCAGTTTAGGAACAGTCATAATGATACTGTATGCAATTATTCTGACAGGCACCTCAGGGAGTTCATGTGGTGTGCAAAAGCTTCCCGAGATTAAAGATAGTCACTTCTGAAATTGATATTGGCCTGAATGGGGATTTCCGAGTCATACCTGGCATGGGTGAGTTTGGAGACCGGTATTTCGGTACAGATGACGATGACCAACAAGTTGTAGCCAGCTCACAGTAGCTTGCTTGATTGGGGAATCATCAGAGCGCACCTTTACTCATCATTGTGTTAGGCTTATGCATTTTCAGTATTTCAATTTTGACTTTGATTAAACCCAGAATTTCATCTCATATTTTGTTTCAATTGGAGGCACACGAGGATGAGTGGAAAATAATCATTATATGGACATAATGAGATTGATTTGTAGCCCCCCTTTGGAAATATGTATTTGGTGTTGAGTTGTCAACATATTTGATAATGAGGCTGTACTGGTATATATTTTTACCAGTATATTACTTGATGATTGGATAATAAGTGTATATAGTGAAAGTGAAAGGAAAAGATAAGAGTCTGATGGGTGAAGAGTGGTAGGGATGAGCAGGTCCAAACGTAGTCTTTTGGATATGGAAAATGGATGAGGCGCGAGAGGCTTTCCACACATTATGGTGAGGCATAGGGAGGGAGTGGGAGTGCCACTTGGGTACGAGACTCATCACTCATTCTCTCCTCCTAGGATATGATGACCAATCTCTCGACACGTGTCCCCCTCGATTCGTTTGGTATATTCTCTTGGAGCTCATCTATATAAGATAGGGTTGTGGGAGCTATATATATTTTGTCTTCTCTTGCTCTATCTGTAGCTCACAGCTTACAAACATGTCTGCCTTTGTAGGAAAGTATGCAGGTACTCTACCTCTCTATCTCTGATATCTTATTAGACTTGAAACAGTCTTGTTAGCTTTATGCTTTACTCATATGGAAGGTGCTAATCTTTTTCTCCATGTCACTTTCATATGTATCATCTGAAAGTTGATAAAGATACTTGAATTCTAATCCGTCTACGGATTTCATGGTTATTGCGCTTGTGTATTTGCTTCCTGCAATTTTTCATGCTTTGTTCTGAATGGCACGAACTCACTATATAAGGTGTGTGTTGACCATACTCATTTCCATTATATTTGGTTTGATTGAGAATATAGGTCTTAGTCACTCACTCAAGTTATAAGATACGTATATTTTGACATTTTATATAAGACCGTTGCAATTGCATGTGTATTGAATAACATATTGTATCCTTTCAAATGGATTTTGGAGCATCATATATATACATCTTGGTTGAAAGTATATATGCATGTTTCTCTACTACTACATCCATATATCCAAATTAATAATTACGTGGAACACAAGAAATGGTCCAAAATGCTTTGCACGTCAATCCATCTAGCCAAACCAATCCACTCCTTCCATATTGGCCAACATACATGTTTGTACATAAATTTGGTCATGTCACTCTCAACAAAACACGTACAGTATATAAACCAAAATATATAATATGTGCAAATATATCATTTTCCTCTTTTTCACTTTTCATATATTGCTTTTGATTAGTTATCACTGGTTTTGTAGTATTATATATGAATGAAATTATTCTGATTTACTTGCTGATAAAAAAATAATAATATGGGCATAGATATTATTTTATCGGTAATACATATATTTTTTTTTCTATCTAAAGTTATATTGAATAATATTTAATTGTAGATGAGCTGATAAAGAATGCCAAGTACATAGCAACCCCCGGCAAGGGCATCCTGGCGGCGGACGAGAGCACGGGGACGATCGGGAAGCGTCTGTCGAGCATCAACGTGGAGAACATCGAATCGAACCGACAAGCCCTCAGGGAGCTCCTCTTCACCTCCCCCAACGCCCTGACCTACCTCTCGGGCGTGATCCTCTTCGAGGAGACCCTGTACCAGAAGACGACCGAGGGCAAGCCCTTCGTGGACGTCCTCCTGGAGAACGGGGTCGTCCCGGGGATAAAGGTGGACAAGGGCACGGTAGAGCTGGCCGGCACCAACGGGGAGACCACCACGCAGGGGTTCGACAACCTGGGGGCGCGGTGCGCGCAGTACTACAAGGCGGGGGCGAGGTTCGCCAAGTGGAGGGCCGTTTTGAAGATCGGGCCCACCGAGCCGTCCGAGCTGTCCATCCAACAGAACGCGCAAGGGCTCGCTCGCTACGCCATAATATGCCAGGAGAACGGCCTCGTGCCTATTGTGGAGCCGGAGATACTCACCGACGGGAGTCATGACATCAAGAAATGCGCGGCGGCCACGGAGATGGTTCTTGCGGCGGTGTACAAGGCGTTGAATGAGCAGCATGTGCTTCTCGAGGGAACACTCCTTAAGCCCAACATGGTCACTCCCGGCTCTGATAGCCCCAAGGTAAATTCTATAAGAACCAGCTTGGAGAGACATACTTCTCACGCTTCCAGTATATATAACATAATTAATGTTTGTTGTGAACAGGTGGCGGCCGAGGTGATAGCAGAGTACACGGTGACGGCTCTGCGCAGGACCGTGCCCCCCGCGGTTCCGGGAATAGTGTTCTTGTCGGGCGGACAGAGCGAGGAGGAAGCTACGGTTAACCTGGACACAATGAACAAGATGGAAGTGCTGAAGCCGTGGACGCTGTCCTTCTCGTTCGGGCGAGCATTGCAGAGCAGCACGCTCAAGACATGGGGAGGGAAGAAGGAGAACGTAGCCAAGGCTCAGGAAGGGTTCTTGGCACGATGCAAGGCCAATTCCGATGCCACTTTGGGCAAATATGTCGCCGGGACTGCCGGAAACTTGGGTTCTGAGAGCTTGTTCGTTAAAGGCTACAAGTACTAGTTACTTGTCAAAACCAAGGGTTGTGGGTGACACAGATTTCAAAGGTCGCTAGTTCCAGTTCCGGCAGCTTACTTGATTGCTAGCTCTTCAACACCTTTTCTCACTATATGTTTTGTTGATGATCTTTATATATTAATGTACCTTATTTCATTTCCTCCTTTGGTACATATATATATGAAACATGTTTTTTCACTTTCACTTTTACTTTCAATTCCTCATTTCTTGTTGTCTATAGATTGGAAATGTAATGGGCAGTTTCCATTTTTAATCTTAGAACTTGAATTTTGATCCTTGATTAAACACTGCGTCTAAGAGGCACCAAGCCAACGCACTTTTGGAGGGTCGGCTAGGATGAGCGAAGCCATCGGCTATGTTTATCTAGCGAACCATTCGTTGGGACTGACACGTCGACAGTTGGATTTTCCCGGCAAGACACCGCGTCAATGTCTCATCGAGTAGGTGAACCCATAACCCAAGTTTGGAACTCTGTCGAGCCAACCGCTGGTGTAAAAACCATTGGTTGTAAATGGGTCTTCAGGGTGAAGGCAGACATGAATGGCAAGCCTCGGACTTATAAAGCGCGACTGGTTGCATAAGGTCACAGACAGA
>JAYMTP010006520.1:0-12004 GCA_036897365.1 Geranium brycei | reverse complement strand
AATTTAGTTTTGGAATTAAAAATACCCATTAGGGGTATTTTCGGATTATTTAAAAATACCCCTTAGGGGTATTTTCGTATGATGATAACATTAGGGTAAATTCCCCCGATTCCATTATTAATTGCATGATAACATTAGGGTAATTTGGTCATTTATGACCTCTCAAGGGTAATTCGGTCAATTTCGACCGAATAAGGGGTAATTTGGTCATTTATGAACTCTCAAACAATTTTTATTTTCCATTTTTATTTTTTTAATAATATATATTTTGTAACGGCGTACATTTGTATGTGCGCCGTTACTAATAATGTCGTTACCGTTCCAAACAGACGGTGCCGTCAGAGTTTGTAACGGCGCGCCGTAAAACGGCGCACAAACAACTCTGAAACGGCGCACAACGTGTGCCGTTACAAAAATAATCTGATAGTGATAGGACTACATGTGAAACAATAAAAATGTGACATTGGCCATTAACATTTCACAAGTACAATCACCAAGATATTAATTAAATGGTAAATAGTCCCACGATTAATTTTTCAATGTAAGTTAATTTAAGGTCAAATTGATCACAAGTAAAGCGACCAAAATATTAATTAAATGATGAATGAATCCGCATGTTTTTGACGAATGAGATTAACATCAAAGTCTTACTTTGTATAAAAGAATGTCAAACTCATATGTAATAAGTAAATAAATAGTAAAATGATCGTATAAAATTCTTTTTGACATAGAGCAGTACTAACATATGAGATAAAGGTCCTATAATGCATGTCACTTCTTAAGCAAGCATTTCTTTTGTTATTATTAGGTAAGAGTATCAGATACTTAATTGATTACAATTATATGGAACAAGGTTCCTTGTCATTATACTTGATTAGGTTTTTATCACCAAAAACAAAAGGAGAGCAGAAAAGACGAAGGAACATGTACTTTGCCTCAGCTATATACCTCAATTAACTATATATAGTGACACACCATATATATGCATAAACAACTCTTCAACCTAACCTATATTATATATCTATAGCATAAAAGGTTGACTTTGGAAGAACCAAGTTAGGTGCATGTAAATAAATTATATGTGTAGGGAATTGGCAAGTTTTTTATTCAATAAAAATGTCCATTATATAATACTACAAATTTGGCAAGAAATTAAAATTTCTCCCTTAATTCTAGATACCTCACGCAGATAGATTGCCGATAATATTTGAATATTCAACCTCACTCTTACAATAAAATCAAATACTCACTTGACAGCTGATGAGCGTGGACTTAGAATAGCTGAGCAAAAATTGTCGCTCAAGAATAAAAATACTTCTTCTCGTTAAATATTTGTATATCAAATTTTAAAGTAATATTAATAATAGTGAACTGGAGATGCAAATATATAAAATAGTCTATCACGTTCAGTTCAGGTGAGGTCGACGATGCATTTTATCCATTTAAAGAATTGTAATTTAATCTTTATAAATTTATATTATATTATGTATGAATATTTATAATACATGAAAACAAGTTAGAAAATTAATATTATTGTGAGGTTTCCAACCAATTGCATGGAACAATTTGTTTATTCAGCGATTCCTTATTCCAACAGTTGTTAGGAACATTAGTCTGAGAATGACTAGATACTCAATTCAAGCATCCTTTATTTATTAGTAAATTAACTCGTGTTCACTTGGGATATAAAACGAATTAATCGTTCATTGGATATTTATGCTGATTATAAAATATACAAAAAAAACCCACCACTGGTTATATACAAAAAGTGCATGCTATGAAAGAAGTGCATACGGCTCTCATACATTAATAATATGGGGGATAATGATTAACCCACTTCAAATTCACGGCAATGATCTTTTCAAGTATATAATAACAAAGGAAAAGTAAAATACTCAATTCATTTGCTTCATGTATCAAAACCGATTGAACTGACAGTTTGATTAAATTAGAGTTACTTATAATTTTATTTTTTATAAGTGATTTGTAATATTATTAAAAACATATTCTAAAAGGAACCAAAAATCCCGAGAACTGAGAAAAAAAATTACACGAACAAAAGATAGAAGAGAAACAATAAGAATCCTAGGGGGTTTTGAATGCCGATGCGAGATCTCGAGCATTTTTTGATAAATACAAGTTAGTTCATAAACATAAATAAAAAAAAGTTAAATTGAGAATTCATGCTTACGTAAATGGAAACATGCAAACAAATTGAAAATAATACTTCTCTTTTATTAGTTTGATAATACAATACCAAATAAAAAATATTACTTGACCTAAGATTTAATTTGATGCGGGACGGATGATCGAGACAGAATTGGTTTTCGTCGAGGCACAGTAGTCCGCTTTCATTAAGACGATTATTAACAGGAAACGATTATTGTTCCCTATGGGAAACTGTCCCCTAGGACACAACGACGAACGAAGTCGATCGTGTTGTAGAGAGCAATCGAAGATGAACGATCTGAGAGAGACAGGTAGGGCATTTCAGCGTATTTCAACTCTGGAGGTAGGCTTGATATTTATAGCAAAGAGGGTTAGCCGAACCCTAGAAAGAAAAAGGTAAGTAAATCTTACCAATTTTCATCATTAGGAAATAGGAATTTTAGGTAATTCTCAAGAGAAATTTCAATTAATGGTATTGACTACTTTATTCCTGAATCAACAAATAAAAAAATATTATTTTCGAATTACAAATGGAAACTTTCTTGAGAGATGATTATGGGCCCAACTTTGAGGTTCAATTTCTTATTCATCTCTTTTCTTTTTAGAGCTTGTGATATAACGTTGGAAAGATATCACTTCCTAGAATTTATAAATGTATTTTACATCATTCAAGGCCAGGTCTAAGCATTCTAAAATCACAGCTCAATTTGAAATAATCACAAGTTAAACCACATGTTAACTTGGCCATTTTTATTTTGTCAAACATTTTCCTCATCTTGAAGTTGGAGGAGGAAGACCATATCTTCATCCGAATCTTTTTCTTGAGCGGTGAAACCCGTGTTCTTTAGGAAAGACCAGGTCTCCAAAGCTTTCGAATCAGAGTCCAAGGAAAGGATGGGCTGAGTGTGAGAGGAGACTTTGGAGTTGGTCTTAGGTTTGAACTTTTCCTCTTATGAGTATGGACGAAATTGGGAGATATATCCGAGATAGGACGAATATGAAGATGGCGAGTTTTTTTGTGTCGAGATAAGAAAATAAAAGGATTAAAGGGGTGTTAATATTCGTTTCCGAATTATTGACAATTATATCAATCCCCTAGGAGCCCAATGTATTGCTAAGCTCTATTTCTTGGGAAGAAATCTTAATTCAAGAAATAGAAGGCCCAAATGTGAGAGACCCTTGGCCAACACAAAATTATCAGCCACTTTTGAACTGCCAACCATTTGTAAGAGAAAATCAAGGATTTAACAACGCCTAACGAGAAAGTTGACTCTCGAAACGAGTCGTCCACCTCGCGAACCGAGCAGCCGCCTACTGTATCAGAAGCAACGCTATACCGAATCAAAGCACCACGGAGGTGAGCGGCAGTGTCACCAGAATTGATAGACTCATAAGAAACATACGAGTGCGCCGGAGATGCGACGATCTTGCCCTCTTCAACATGTCCTTTATTTATGTTGATTAGTATTGGCATATTAGTATATTACTATTTAAATTTTTCTGCTACATAATATATACGACCGCTAATAATTTAATGCATCAATTAGTGGCAACAAACTGAGATATACACTAGCAATGGAATGATACTAATGGGGAAGCTCATCCACCACGTTGTGCACAATTGAAAGAAAATAAAAGGCACGAAAAGGCTTCGTTCAAAGAGGGGCCGAACGAAGAAAGAAATAGATATCTTAATTTTTTTTTTCTCTAGTGACATTTCTCCCTTGAAAATAAAAAGAAAAATCTACTTAGGGTATTCTATCCAATGCAACAGAAGATCATAATTTAATAGCAATTACATATGTGGCGTTCACGTCGAGATTAACATCCATTATATTGCAGGAGAATGAAAGAAGTGTATTTCATGTTCACCTTATTTTTTATACTTCCTACGGAACAACTTGGGAATCGAACTCGTGAAATATTCTCCAACAATTCAAGTGAATCATTAGCCTTCACAATATACCCGCTTTCGAGAGCACGATTCAACCAATATGTGTCTGAATATGTCATATATTTGACCGTATACATTGCTCTTTGAAGTATTTTATGAGACTTTACATCTCTTTAGTCTTGCCCTCAGTCTTAGAACGATGATCATGATGTTTTTTTACATATACTCTTCTCGATATGCTTTGTATGTCTAATTTGACGAGTCTTCTAGTAGTTAAGGTCCCTGAATATGCTCAAGTGAACCCAACACAGTCTATCGTTATGTCTCCCATCGAACATTGAAAGTAGACTGATGGATAGCTACTCATATTACTCTATCTCGCTTAGTACTTCTCCACTTGAACGAAGTGGGGGTTCCTCTCTTCTCTCATATTTCCCACTAAAGGCACTCGTCAATTTCCGCAATCTATGATTTTCTTATAAAAATACTCGAGCACTGATATAAGACATGATTGACTGTGTGTGGCTCCAAAAGAGTTTGTGCAAATATGACATATACTCTTATGTCTAAACACTCCTAACATTCTCATCCTTGGAAAGTCGTTGATAGTCCATTTCACAACAATGCACATTAGGAAATTGGAGTTTACTATCATATGTGAAAAATATATGGTGCCACAACTGCTTATGTTCATTGATGAGTAGGTGCATAAAGTTATTTAGAGACTTACAAGAAACTTTGGACCGGAGATAAGCATCATCAGCATGTTGTATTCCTTCTTAATGGTCAACGATGTAGAAAAATTTATCGGGGTCATAACAACTGGCCAAATATTGTTCGGCATGACACTTCCCCCGAAAATATTAAACATGTCACTAGTTCATGTGCATCAAATACTTCAGACGACCTTTACGAAATTCAAATATATTCTATCAAAGTCAATCCAATTCTCCTCTCTCATGTAGGATGTCCAAGTATATCGTCATCCTCTATTGACATCTGCTTGTGTCATTTCATTCACTTAGTTCCTTTATGAGCCATAAACAACCATTGCAACCTCTCCATTAAGAGGAAATACCACATATTATATCTCGCCGCATGTGAATTGTAACCTACATTCTCCAAAATGTAATATTATGGATCATTCAATGTCTCTACGTATTACAGACTACATATTTAGCAATACGCATCATATTTCACACATTACATTTATATATTATTCTTTCTTTTCTTTGCCCTATCATAATTCGACGAGTATGAAATAGGCTATGTTAATAGCTTTTCACCTCGCCGACATTGTCAAATGCAGTTTCCGTTATAATCGCCTATTGCTTTGTGAAAAAAATATGTAAAAGGGTATCCAATACAATCTCGGGACTATTTTTTTACAATAGTGTCTCATGATATGTCATAATTCATAAATTTATTGTAGTTATTCATAGTTGTGCTCACGACCGAATCCTCAACACTAATCCCCATATCCTTATCGTCGTGGGTTTCGGCCCAAACATCACAGAAAGTTACTGCACTGCATTGGATTCCATCTGTTGTATAAGATTAACTGTGTTATTCGAACATGTCATATTATATTCCATATTAAATCGACTCTCATTTCAATTGCTACTTTTCATGATTTCTTGGACTTCTCCATGACAGTCTACACTGTATATGATTTCATTACCTCTTTCATAAGTAAGTGTTTCATAATTATAGACTTATCATGGACACTAATATCATCATTTTCTATCCAGACATTTATATTGTCATTTTCCAAACGATTTACCATTTTTTCTAAGAAACTCAATAAACTTAAAAACCCCTGTGCGGTACTCATTTGACATTCTCATTGCTTTTATCCAATTTCGATTAATTTCTTAATTATCTCCACAACAAAAATACAAATCAAACATACAAATCAAAATTTACACGAATACACGAATAAATATATCAAAACAATCACATGTAATAGTATATAATGCACAAATTCAAAGCACAAATTAATTACATATTAACTATTAATAATTACCCTTGCTTGCTTGGTGTTGTGGCCTGAATACTCCTTCCCTGGCTACAGGCTGGCTGGGGCACTTTGGGTGGGATGAGCTTGTGGGTAGTCTAGAGTTGGTTGTAAAATCGTCAAAAGAAAACTATTAATAATTATTTAATATTTACTTTTGGTCACTTTCTTCCGTTAATACCCACCTTAATTGAACTTTCTCTACCTCAAAAATTTCTTGCTTTGTCTATCCTTCACAATTCTTTCGCTCAAAACAACAACTTGAACTTCAACTTCTTTTAGAAACTGTTTGCATTTTATAGCAGCAAACTTATGTGAAGTTCGTCGCTATTAGGTATTAAAATGGCATACCACACCTTTGTCTGCCATTGTTATGTTCAGTCAACATAAATGACCATTGAAATCGGCATAATAGTGGCAGCGTACAATAATCTTTATGGAGGTTGATTATCACAATTTTGTTGCTATTAAAATGAGGGTGGCGGATCTCCGTTCATCCCCCACTACTACAATTTCACAACAATCGGCCCCTTTTTTCGCTACTATAATCGATATGATAGTGACAACAGACCTTTATTTTTTTTTGGAAGACAACATACCTTTATTTGATTTGCCACTATTGTGACAATCTCGTAAGGATATATTGAGATAATCTTATTTCAAATTTGAATTGTATAAAAACAAAGTTATGATTTAGATTGAACTAATATAAAATATTTTAATTCAATTTATCATGACCAGTAAATTGAATTTTATATTAGTGATAAAAGGTCAAAATGATTTATACGACGAGTATCATATTATTTGAACCCGAAATGCCACTTTTCATGCTGCAGTGCAGTGTACCTTCCATCTATCATGGTCACGGTGGATTAATTAATAATTATACACCAATGGTAAGAGTAAAAACTGAACAATTAAGTATGAAGAAATGTCATAGCAAAAGATCAAAGTGAAATAAATAAAAATACCAATTGACGAGCTGCATCATTGTGTTTCGGAATTTGGAGGCCACTTTTTCAAACAAATTAACAAACCAAAACTACTGCAAGGTTGATACTAACTTTAATAAGGGACCGACAACCCACTAAGTAAAATAATTGAGGAAGAGACACCCACTTAATAATATATTAAGACTGACAAAAAGGGTTAATTATCAAGGATAAAGAGGCAAGCAACAATTAAGCAAGTGGTGTTGACATGTTGGCAAATTGTTGCTTTGCAGTCAAGAATTGCTAATTAATTTTGGTGTAAATGTAATTAACCTAACCCCATTTGTCATTGTGCATTGGACATGACACGACTGGACTGCCTCTTGATTTGGTCCAAATTCCAATATGTTGAAATTAGGCGACAAAGAAAGCAAATCAATCCTTTTCATTTCATACTCAACTTTGGGGGAAATTGAAAAGCCTAAAATAGTCATTTTGGTAGCCAGCCAGCTACACTTAGACTAATTGTATACATATGCATCGAGCTTCATTCATATATATCCATAGATACAGAAAATTGAGATGGTCAATATTGATACACAATACAAGTTGGTAGGAAGGAAATTGCATTCCGAGTGACGTTGATTGGCAAAAAAACAGAAACTCTACAATCGGAGACGATGAAAACCAATAAAGCTGGGTGGGGCCTAGGCCCACGTGAAGTGCAAGGCCCACTAAACCCCTGAAATTCAATCTTCATAGCATAGGCCCATCCCTTGCTTAAAAGTAAATTCAATTATGGAACTAAACTTAGTACATGAATCCCATAAAAAAGAAAGTAGCTGTTCATGATTGGGGGAGTATGTCTGTTGCAGAACAAAAAATGGATACTGCTGAATCTTCAAACCCATAATGTGTGTGTGTGTTAATTTAAGATTCTGCCTGATATCAGAACTCTAAGATTCCAGTGCATAGTTATACAACCCCATAGTTACTAACAATCCCAGACGAGAAAGAATGCAACAAAGATGTTTGCACCTCACAGTTTATTGAAACCGTAGGTACAAAACAACACTTATGTATTGCAATTAACAATCTCTCTTCATGAAAAAATAAAATCTTATATTTGATTGGTAGCCAAAAGGGGGGAGAGAAAAACAATTTGAAATAGCATGCGAGTTTATTTATTTTGCAAGCCAAATCTTTAAGTGTGCCCATAATTGATAGAGGGGGTAATTCCAAGCAGCACCCCCTAAATGAGCTAAATCTCACATGTCACCTCCTAAAATTATTGTTCTCAGTTGCACCTCCCTAATTTAGTAATTTATCTCACTTATTATTGCTAAATTAGGGGGTGCAACTGAGAACAATAATTTTAGGGGGTGACATGTGAGATTTAGCTCATTTTAGGAGGTACTGCTTGGAATTACCCCTTGATAGAGGATGACTATTCTATGGATGAGCCTCTTTGCCATTACAGTTAATAACATCTGAAGCATGTCACTGCTTCTCACCTCAGCAAGGTTGCCAATGTTGTCCCATCCGATCCTATAGAAAGAGGAAACAATAAAGAATAAGTGCATTACAGTTATAATTATAAATAAGGAGCATAAAAAGAACTAGCTATCAGATCTTGTAAGTTTGCAAATACCTAATACTACTTTCCCTCACTTGCCTAGTTGAACGACCTTGCTTCTGTTTGCACAACAGTTGGTACCCGAGAAAGACTCCCTTTCCAACAGCAAATACAAATTTGAACAAGGAATTCATCAATTATGAACACTTACCCTATACTTCTACCCACCTCCCTAGGCAACTTCTCCTCAATAAAGTTGACAGAGGCAAGATGATTGTTTTGCTTTGTACAACCTTTAATCCTACTCATTACATCAATATAAACTAACATGATTCTCTGGAAATCCTCCCTGTAAGCTTTATGACACAACTTATCTGGTGAACTTCATTTGTTACTTACATTGTACAACTGTAATAAAATCCTCTGCAGATGAATTTCAGGCCTTTCTATTGCCTTCAATCGTAACCATTTATCATCTCTTCCCTGCTTCTCCGCCTCTCCTCATGCTCTCCCCTCAGCATCCTGAACCATACCTTCCCCATCCATTACCAGCATTGTGTCAACACATCCCTTTTTTGCCATTTTCTCTTCTAAAATGTCAGCCACATTCTCAACCACTCTATCACTCTTCCCACGAGCAACATCACCACCCTCTATTGCCGACAATGCATCAAAATGTCACATCTCCAGCTCAAGATTGCTCACCCACCCCATCCCCACAATCCACACCTACCTCTAATCAATCAATACCCAACTCATCACTCACTTCGTTGATCCATCGATCCGTTCAAATGACCCACCATAGGTTCACCTTCAACAACACCGACACAAATTGTTGAGCCGGAAACACCATAGCCACGGCGAGACTCATTTTCCCCATCAAAACAAAATCAGAGTTTGGGTCAAAACAATTAGAACTGTCAGTTGCACACATGAATAAAACCTAAGAAACACACACAAATAACTATGGCTCTCTAGATCACCATTACAAAATCCTGATATTTAAACGATAAACAATAATCAATCAAATGCAGAAACAGACATATCAGAGAGAGATGGAGAAAGGGCATGGGGTGTAATTTGGAAGGTATTGGCCGTTTACGTTCCTAAAGCGACGGCAAAACCAGTGCCTCCATCGATTTGGACCGGCGGTGGCCTGGGAGGAGGCCAGCGCTGAGGTAATGGACTTTGGTGTGGTTTTGATCGATTTGGGCTTCTGTTGTTCTGGCTAATCGTGTGTGAATTTGTGATTTCTAAGTATAGTTATAAGGAGGGGCATTACTTTGCAATTTTGAAGCATCTTAAAGGGCATTTGTGTCTTTTTCAAAAAATATTAACAGAATCAGACAAAATATAGTAAAGTGTGACACCATAATAGTTAGGGTATTGTATAAACCAAATTTAATGTTAGGTATAATTACGTGAAAACATAGTATACTATGCACTAAAGTGACATTTTCTCATTATTATTATTATATTAGTAGTGCCCTTTCTCCTATATCATAGTGAATGCCACACAGAATGCCTCAGTTCCACACCTCCACCAGTTATGAGAACATTGCATCAGATAAATGGTTTGCAAACCAGCCATTAGTCAGAAGATCATCGGCCATCCTATCCTCCTATATCGCATTCTTCATTAACTGCTTGAAGTTCCGAACTAAAATCTTAGAAACTGAATTGTGCCCAATATGATATGAGTAGAGACTATTTAAATTTTACTAAATTAAGAAACCATGATGACCACTATTGGGAGGGTGACCCTAAGAGTTCTTCATTAAGTACATGATTGAGATCATGCAAGGTGGTAGAAGAGTTTACTCTTGAGATTGTGAGAGTGTTGTTTTATTAATTAGTGTATTAAAGTGAGGTTCGGTCTATTTATAACCCATGTTGCATACTATGATTCGTTCCGTAAATCTTATATCATTGGGTGCTTCCTTTCACCATGTTGTATGATTTGGATCACCTGAACCACATTTTTCACTGTCTAGTGTCCATGCCAAATAAATTTCCTTGAGGCTCATGAATGAGTTTTAATATAAATTCCAGCACAGAACACACTTGCACAATCTCTAGTTTTAGAACATAACGTTGACAAACTTATCACACAGTCAATACTCGAACTAAATTTTGAGTAAAACCTATTATTTTCTCATCTTCCCATCATATTCAAGCATAAAAAGTAAGACCTTCCCATGGTGCGAACAGAATCACACTCTTATTCATTATTAAATTTGGCAGACAACATAATAGACCCTTGAAAAGGATTGTCCAAAACACTATAGAACTTGGATCTATAATAACAAGTATTGCATCTCACAGTGACAAATACAACAAATATAAGATGGACATTTGAGTAAACTAGCATCTGTCAATGAAGTCGTAAATTAGGCTATTAGCAACTCGTGTCATGTAAACACACCTCAAGAAAGCCAAAGTTATTGAGTAGAGCAGTCAAGTAAATTATTCCTCTGATCCAGTCCCCTTGTTCTTATTCCCGTATATTAGACCCGTTTCCTGCAATCAATTTCAGTGATTCCATGAAAAATATGATGATGGAAGGGAACACAAGAGTTGAGGGTCGAAACAAAGGAATTGCATAGTATAGTACCTGAGGATCAGGAATGGGCTTCCTCATCTCCACGTACCTGTTAGGATACGAGGCTGCGAGCAATGTCTTTGCCTGTAATAAACAAAGAAACTATTAGTTTACTCCCCAAAAAATCGACAATGGAGAGTCCATCAAGTACCTCTTGCTCACGCCTGAGGTCCTGGGAGGGCTTGACCCAGAGGAAGTAGGCTAGGGTTCCGGCGACGACCCAGGTTGCTTCCGCCTCGAAGACCTCCCATCGACTTCCCGACGAATGACCTAACATTGCCCACCCTTCTTCTCCAACTGCTGCCCATCGAATCCAGCCAACGGATCTTCTCCGACCCAGGGTTAGGGTTTTGGTTCTCGACCAAGTAACCATTTTGTCTAAACCGACCGAGATTCAGTTGAATCTTCTTCTTCACCTTTTAGGCCGAGTCACATAGTCGAGCCCAACCATGACGAACAACCACTCCAGCCTAGGGCTGTTCATCGGGTCGGGTCCATCATTGGGTCGGGTCGGATGGACCCGACCGGTATTGGACCCGACTCGGCTCATGTCGGGTCCAGGGAGTCGGACCTGAAACTCGACTCGGCTTGGCACTCGGGTGGTCGGGTTCGGGTGAGTCGGGTTCAACCCAACACACCCGACATCACTGAAAACTGCATCCAAATCCAATTTTAAACCCTAACCCCCAATTCTAAATCGTAAACCCCCAAATTTAAGGTAAAATGAATACCCTAATCCCCAATTTCGAACCCCCCGAATTGAAACTCTAACCCCAAATCAAAACTCTCAATTTGTTCCCAAATTCAAAAGTAA
>JAYMTP010006519.1:0-12006 GCA_036897365.1 Geranium brycei | reverse complement strand
GCAGGTTTGTGGCAGTGCTCACAGATGGGACGGTCACCTTTCTTTTGGAAGCGAGTCGTCATGGCCGTGGTCTCAACCGGGATGTTTGCTGGTTCACTGCTTCTTGGTCCGAGCATGACTTGGCGACGACTCTCTTC
Source organism: Geranium brycei (assembly GCA_036897365.1). Classification (NCBI taxonomy): domain Eukaryota; kingdom Viridiplantae; phylum Streptophyta; class Magnoliopsida; order Geraniales; family Geraniaceae; genus Geranium; species Geranium brycei. Next base: position 11,869 of record JAYMTP010006519.1, on the reverse strand, counting down.
TCTTCGCACTTCTGCAAAAGCCTCTCGGGAGTTGGGCAGTGGCTCTCGTCCGAGAATTCTTCCTCTAACTTCATCGAGTTTTTGTTTAGCCCGGCTAAGAAATCAAAGACCCTATCTTTCTCCACCATTTTTCGGTAGTTTGCACTGTCTTTGGAGCAGCTCCACTCATAATACAGATCTAATTCCTGTCATAGAGTCCTTAGATCAGTATAGTATTGAGTGACAGTTTTCTCAACTTGTTTTGCCTTTCTCAGACGAGTCTTTATCCCGAACAGCTGGCCGGCGTTGCCAAGATTCGAGTAGGTTTCTTTTACCGCATTCCATATCGCACTTGCGGTTGATAGGAATATGTATGATTTTCCTAGACTCGTCTCCATAGAATTTACCAACCATGACATGATCATGGAGTTTTCTGCCTCCCACGTTGCATAGGACTTGTCTGTTTCTTTCGGCTGCATTGTGGACCCTGAGAGATAGCCAAACTTTCTTTTTTCTTGGACAAAAAGTTTGACCGATTGAGACCACTCCATGAAATTTCCTCCGTTCAACTTGTGAGAGGTTATGGAGAGGCTGCTGTGGGTCAGATGCTGATCGGAATGACTAGCAGAGAGACTCGATCCACCAAACCGAGAGGAAGTTCTGGTTGAACCGGTACTGATAATACTTGGATCAGCCATGGGAATTGACTGACCGATTGAATATGTGTTTTAGGATTTTTTAGCTTTGATACCATAAGAGAAAAACGTATTGAGCAGAATGAATTGTATTTCATTAATCGGTAATTGGAACTATTTATAGAGTACAAATAGGTTGACTACTTCCTAGAATAAAGCAATAAAATCAGAATAAAATCAAATAATCTAATTAAAGCTAATTCCTAAATTAGGTGCAGCTAATTATTTGCACAATTATCTACTGACTAACAACGTATTACAATCATTTTTTAGTTTTCTTTTCCTTTTTTAAATGATAAATAGTAGAACTTGTATATCTGTTTCCTACATGAAAATCCAGTATGATTCCTTCCCAAAATGAAGAATTAATGTTTCATAGATTGTAGGTAGCTTTGATCTATAATTTGGAGGATGTTAGAAATTGAATTTATTTCTGGGGAGCTTTAGGTGTTGTTTATGGTAAAATAATCAATCTAAAATCGAATGTAGAGTTTTATATGGCTATACAGCCAGCCAGGTTGCATGACATGACATTGAATGTAGTGTTCTAAAGAGACTCCAAAGCCAGAAGATGAGACCAGTAAATATGTAAATGGTGAGATGGTTTTGCGGCAACACCAGGATGTATAATGTTAGTAATAAATCTATCTGAGCAAGATATGGGTAAATGATACATGATGAAATGTGAGAATAGAATTTGGAGAAACTAAAAGAATCAATGTTATGCATAAGTTAACATGGAATTAAGTAATGAAAAAATATGATAATTTCTGACATGAGGAAAGAGTAGCATTTGATATAGATGGACTCAAGGAGGCGAATACGTGTAATAGACCTCAAGGAGATTGGCTAATGCTTTCATGCAGTCAAGCCCAGCTGTGACTGGTAAATGGTTTGATTGTTCTGTTGTGCGATGTATGAGTTACTCAAATTTAGTCACCAAGGGGATCTTGTAAAATTTAAATCTTCATTGATACTAATTAGGAAACTAACTAATACTAGGAATGGGAAATAAACTTAGAATGGGGAAGTTGTCAAATAGGAAACTGGAATTAGGAAATACTTCTAACCACAGTTTAAAAAGGCTAAATCGGGAGTTGAGGCGTTTTCCCTTAGCACCGCAAGGCGTAAGCCTCAAGGCGCAGTGAGACGTAACCCTCAGTAGTAAGACCAATAAGTTCATATAATATGATAAAAGTAGGAAAAACATAAATTATATATTAAGAAAAATAAAAAAATAGAAATCATCAAAGAATTAAAAATATTAAATAAGCAATTATAAATTAAGAAAAATCAGCAAAAAGACAACTAAAAATGAAAATAAAAATCATAAAAAATTAGCAAAAATTAAAGAAGATTGAGAGGGAGGGAGAAGCGTGATTGGCTAGAAAGGGAGTTGTAGATGAAGGTCGAAGGAAGAGTTGTTGCCGATTTCTCTTCTTATTTATGTTTTAATTTTATATTCCGTAGATTTATCAGGTTAACTTTAGCTTCTTCCCAACATAAAAGGCTCAATAACAAAATTTTTAAAAAAATCCAGATATAACTTTCATAAAATGCCAAAATGGGCTTTAAAAAATTTAAAATTTAGCCTACAATCTGAGGCGTAAGCCTCAACCGTCGCACACAACATTTTTTATATCATTTGCAATTTAGATTACAGCGTGGACATACTTAACGTGCTTTGCAATAATAATTGATTTATAATTTGTGTTTTTCTTTTGTAGGGAACAGGCCTGTCTGCAAAAGAATGTGAGATCTGTGATTTCTTTGTTTATATTCCACAATATGGTTGTGGTACTGCATCATTGAATGTTACTGTGGCAGCTTCTATCGTCCTACATCATTTTGGGGGTAAGTTGGTTTCTGTTACATGATGATGACTGACTTTGAAAAGTTAAGTAATACTTGATGGAGGATGGAGCTAATATGTGTTGGCTTACACTTATAATAAAACCATAATATTGATTTGCAATGTGCTTGGGCACATAATATGTTTTTTACAAGCTCATTATTTTCCTACTGCTTATCTTGTTAGATTTCATCTTCAATCTGTTAGTTTGTCTTGAGCTTCATCATATTGTACCTATTTCTGTTTGTCCTCTGTACTATTTCATGAAGAATTATATGGATGATTAACCTAATCGTAAATTAAATATCTTGTGTGTATATCTTGATGGACATTTCTTCTTAAAAATTGACTCTGGAGCATGTGTAATAATACAAATGGTATCTAGGAACAGAATTAACCTTTAAACCCTTGCTTCAAAGGTATGCAGAGATCTGTAGACAAAAATCCAGTGTTTACAGAAGTGCATACCAGTTACACCATATGATACTTGCACTTTAGCTATTGATTTGACCTTCAATTTTCAAAATGTTGTATATTGGAAAAGGGGACAGATCCATTCAATGGATCGTGGAGGCTTTTGCCCACAATTCATGGAAAATGACCATATTATTTTTAGTGTTCGGGTGTACAATATCTTTTCGCAGCCAACAAGGTAAAAGCATGCCATACATAAGGTTATTTATATTTAGTTTCATAATTGTTATGCACATCAGCCATATTGTTGAACATGTACTTGTTTGTTCTTTAGATTGTGTTCTGAATCAGCATTTCTTATAACCAATTGTATCCAGTGCTCCCTGCCAAATTCCATATAAGCTTGGAAATGTATCTACTATTAGACTATGGTGTTTGCTGGCAGTGTTCTGCTTCTTACGTGAACAGTTAACTTTGTGTTACAGAGAACAATATAGAAAAGTATAGCATCTGACAGATGTTATCCTTGCCAGTTTGGGCAGGTTTCTCAGAGAGATCCCGGGATGGGCAAAAGTTTATTGTAGCAGAGAGACCTGTAAAACAGGCGGGACGAAACTTCTGTTCAGAAACAACAGAGTCTATCATTGAGGAGCGAAAAACTAGAAGAGAAAATGCTTCTACTAATGGATTCTTTGATGATAAAGGAAATAGTGAATCATCAGCCAACACCGCCAACCTTTTGGGTGAATTGTTTAGTGATGAGTAACTCAAAGGAAGTGATAATTTGGCCATTATAAACACTGGCAGTACCGTGGTTGTCGTCGGTATTGACTGTTGTAAAGTACACAGCTTTACATTACAGTGAAGGGAAAGACTGGTGGTAAGAGTAGGAAACCCATTTTGATATTTAAATAGACAAGAGAGAAACTGTATAATTTGATCAGAGGGAGGGGTGGGTGTAGTTACAAGTTATTGAAAGTTTATTGGTGCTGTGCAAATGTTACAGTAAAAACCAGGTTGAAAGGGGTTTGTTTTGTTTGGGTGGAGTAATATTTCTCATATCCTCGATTTTGAAACCAATTTTCAAGTTTTGTTATCAACTAGTATTGTATTGTATTGACCCATGATTAGCAGAAAAGATGCAAGTCAAAGATTGGTGCTTTTGGAGTTACTAATATTTAAGGTTGGTAGAAGACAGACAGCAGATTATAGAAAAAAAAAGAGTTAATCCAATCTTGTCTGATTATTTTCATAAATTAAATATAGGGATAATGACACTTTGTTACACCTAAACATCATGAAATGACACTTTCATACCATAACTATTTTTCTCTCTTTTTTAGTACACTGACAATTTTTTTGTGACAATCTACTTATAAAATGTCTTAAATGCCTAAAATACCCCTATATTAAAGAATCACAATTAAACTAGTTCAAAAATCAAAAATTGAACCGGTTTAATTTACTTACAAAAAATTAAAATTAGTGAAATTACGTTGTTGTCCTCTTCTTTAACCTCTTGCTCCTCTCTCGCCTTTCTCCCTCTTCTTTGCATTAGGGTTCATATTCCCCCCCCCCCCTCTCTTATATTTTCTAGCAGTGATTTTGGGTATTGTTTCATTTTCCATTTTCATTCTCCATAGGCGAGAGGTTGAAGAAGAGGACAATAATGTAATTTTACCAATTTTAATTTTAATTTTTTTGTAATTAAATTGAACTGGTTCAATTTGGGTTCTAAAATCAAATTGAACTAGTTCAATTCTGATTCCATAATCCAGGGGTATTTTAGGCATTTTATAGGTAGATTGTCACAGAAAATTGTCAGGTACTAAAAAAAATAGTTAGAATATGAAAGTATCATTTCACGGTAATTGGGTGTAACAAACTGTCATTATCCCTTCAATACAGGAGACTTACTAAAAATTTGTTGAGATAATGAAAATAATTAGGAGTGTTTTGGGATGTTAATATTAGTACTCCGATTCGGTGGTGACCAAGGACTAGGAGGATGTAGCTGTAGGTCATACTCATACCTGAGGCTGAGGGACAGATTGAAGATGTTGAAATGCAATTGGCGAACCAAAAGGGTTGGTGGCGGTGGGACCCAGTTAAGGACAATTTGGTAAAACTAACTTTCCTTGACGGCTGTTGCATTGCAGCAATGGCTCGATCGTCACCTACCTACCCCAATTACCTCCTTATTACACTGCAACTGTGGGAATCGAATCGAATCGAATCGATCGCCAATTCTTCTTCTTCTTCATCATCTCCATCTCCCTCGAGAGTTAGGTGGAGAAGATCAGAGACTGACCGAAAGGTGACGTATATGTTATATATTCCCAAAGGCACAGGCACACCTACCTAACCGCATTACAACCAAAATCCCATTTCCACACCTCGCTTCTCTCTCACTCTCCATCACCATGGCAAGCATTCCGGTACAATCCTCATCTCATCTCCCTCTCTTCCGTTTCTGCTAACAATTTTGTGTATAAAATTCATGACAATCTTGATTTAACTTCTAAATTAATTAATCTGTAAGCTGCATGTCCGTCTATTGTTTGAAAATCATTATATTGGTGAGTTTGATTCTGAGATTAGTACTGATTTGTAGTGGACTGGAAAGTCCATTATAATTTTCACATCTGGGATGATTTTCTTAGTATCATGTGATTTTTCTATTTCTGTTACAATCTAAATATGCATATAGTTTGGCAATTTGATTGGCAGTAGTTATTATAAACATGTGTTTGATGGTTGGTCTGGCTTAAATTTCAGTTGGCTACTGCTGATATTCAAACTGTCGATGGAATTCGGAGAAACTCAACCTACATTTGTGCTCCGGTCATGGCCGAATCAGTTGATCAGTTGCTGGTTCAGATGAGGAAAGCAAAGGAAGTTGGTGCGGACTTGGTCGAGGTCCGGATTGACTTCTTGAAAAATTTCAGTCCCAAACAAGATCTTGAAATCTTGGTTAAGAATAGTCCTTTGCCCACTCTTGTAACTTACAGGTACATTTATTTTTAACAATTTTAGTTTCAGATTCTATTATTATCCACTATCACCATCTTAAAGAATTTGCGCATTTTTTCATTTTCTCATCCTCTTCAATCTTCTACTCTTTCTTATTGTGTATGATTTAGGCCGAAATGGGAAGGTGGGCAATATGATGGTGATGAAAGCAAGAGGCAGGAGGCACTACGTCTAGCCATGGAATTGGGAGCTGATTATATAGATGTTGAGCTTAAGGTTACTTCTTTAGCATTCAATAAACTAATACTACTATGTGATTTAATTTGTTAAATTTTTATTTTGAACAACCTAGTGTTATTTCAATGTTGGTGTGTCTTAAATTCTAGATAAACCAGCTGCCTCGTACCGAGGCGATTATTTCTGGTTACAAATTTGTATGTAAGTAGAAGTCAGCTTGTGAACGAAGTGTGTTGATTACTGTTATGGATAATATTGAAAAGGTGTATCTCACATTTTTGTGCCCAATTTGATAGAACTTGAAAACTAGGACTCCAACTTGATAGAAAGGAAGATTACTATCCCTGTGACCTCTTGCTGCTACATTTGAGGACTGCCATACACTTAGGTCAATTGTATATAGTTGAGACAATGAAAAGTTGATGTTATGAAGTTTGGGTACATGATTCGTGTTTCTGTCTTTATTACATTAAGCCAGGTCTAGAGTTTTCGTTTTTCCTCAAGTGATGTGGGTTGTCTGACTTGTCAAAGTGAGCTCCAAACATTACGCACAGAACTATTTTTAGAACTTCTAACCCGTATTTCCGAGTGATATATAAATTAGAGCGCCATAAAAAAGGTTGGAAAAAACGTTGGATTTTATATGCTTCCCCTGTTCCAATATAACCATCATATTTGACGACTTTTCACAAAAATTAAAGCTTAAATCTTAGTGTTTTGACTTTTCAAGATGACCCCCACATTGTCCATACCCAAAATGTTGTAACTAACTTCTAGAGATATATTATCACCAAAGGTTGTGGGTGAAGTGGCAGAGACTTAAAATATGTTTTTACCTAAAAGTTGCGCATGTGCCATCACTTAGAATTATGACCATCGGATTAGTGCTTGTGTTCTTATTAGTAGTTGCAATGGAAATGATACTAAGACAATCATTTTTTATCCTGAAGGTAGCCGATGAATTTTTCAAGTCCATTCAAGGAAAGAAACCTGAAAAGGTCAAAATTATTGTTTCTTCACACAACTATGAAAGCACTCCATCTGTTGAGGAAATTGGTAATCTTGTGGCCAGAATACAAGCTACTGGAGCAGATATCGTCAAGGTTGCAACAACTGCCTTAGATATCACAGACAATGCACGCATGTTCCAAGTTCTTGTGCATTCTCAAGTAAGTAATAATAGCCAAACTGTTGTATTGCTTTATCAAGGGGGAATACTCTTACATTGCAAACACTTACAAACTTAATATTTGTATATGGATACAATATTATGCTAGAAAAGGACATGTAGCTATCTGCTTATTTATAACCTGCCACTTCTTGGAACCACATCGATCTTTTTTCTGTTGTAAGGAAAACGAGATAGTTTTGAAGTTTAAGCTTCTTATTTCTTTTTAAAGTTTGAATTACGTAATGACATCACTTAAAAATTGTAGGTACCCATGATTGGACTTGTTATGGGCGATAGAGGCTTTATTTCACGAATTCTCAGTGCGAAATTTGGTGGGTTTCTCACTTTTGGTTGTCTTGAGGCCGGAGCCGTATCGGCACCCGGGCAACCAACTGTAAAAGAATTGTTGGAACTATACAATTTCAGACTGATAGGGCCTGCCACCAAAGTACATGGTGTTATTGGAAATCCTATTGGTCACAGCAAAAGTCCTCATCTATACAATCCATCGTTCAAGTCCCTTGGTTTTGATGGAATTTATTTGCCTTTGCTGGTCGATAATGTTGCGAATTTTCTCAAGACGTACTCGTCTCACGATTTTGTTGGTTACAGGTAATATTTTGTTTCGGATACATCTAGAATTTTGAAGTTGTATGTTTTCATTCTTCTAGCATTTCTATGGGGAAAAAAATATAGTTTGGTTGGTCTATGGTGTTGGACAAGTAACTTGCATTCCTTACGTTCATCTTATTTAGTTATTTACTTTTTATCCACTAGCATGCAAGTATTTGTAGACTTCTCTCTATGAATAGATGCATTGTGGATATATATGTTAAACTTTTGGAGAAGAATACATAGCCAATATATGTTCTTTTGACGTTTTAAATTTGTTCAAGCACAAAAGACAATACTCATTAGATGATATAATAAGATTGTATTTATTTATGATTTCTTAATAAAACCTTTGATTCATAAACAGCTATACAATTCCTCACAAGGAAGCTGGATTCAGCTGCTGTGATGAAATTGATCCAATTGCTAAGGTACATTATTATCTTTTTTCTTTATTTGTTTGATATTCATCATTCTTAGTGAACCTTATATAATATTTTTCTTACAGTCAATTGGAGCTATTAGTTGCATGATAAAGAAACCAAATGGAAACTTGATGGGCTACAACGTTGACTATCTTGGAGCCATTGGAGCTATTGAAGAAGGATTACGAGGTTTGTAATGCATTTACATTGAAGGTGCTGTACTTCAATAGTTTCTGTTCTAATTGCAAGTTAATATGCAGAATCTGGTAAAGCCAGCAATGGGTCAGCCTCTCCACTAGCAGGCAAACTATTTGTCGTCATGGGAGCGGGTGGAGCTGGTAAGGCACTAGCTTATGGTGGATATGAGAAAGGAGCAAGAGTTGTAGTCGCTAATCGCTCATATGGTGAGAATTTTCATTTGAATTATGCGATATGGTCTATTTAACATCTAATATGGAATTTCCATCATTTTCTTATCAATGAAATATATGTTTTGTAGACAAAGCAAAAGAACTTGCCAGTAAAGTTGGTGGACAAGCTATAACTCTTGCTGAACTAGCCGATTTCCATCCAGAAGATGGGATGATTCTTGCAAATACTACTTCCGTTGGAATGAAACCAAATACTGATGCAACACCCATACCTAAGGTTTGCTTTGCTTACTCTCTTTCGTTTGTCACATGTGAATGACATGTCTCCGTGAATTGAATTAAGTAACATAACATCCTCTTTTCTCGGGGGCAGAGTGCTTTGAAACACTACACGTTGGTGTTCGACGCCATTTACACTCCAAAAATGACTAGGCTCTTACAAGATGCACAAGATTCTGGAGCAACTATTGTTTATGGGACAGAGATGTTTCTCAATCAAGCATTTGTACAAGCCGAGAAGTTCAGCGGTTTACCAGGTAAATAAGAGAGGGAGGCATAACAAACTTATTTTCTGCCATGTTTCACATATCTATCTACTAATATCAGTTGTTTTTCTAATTTGTGTTTCTGTCATTCTATTGCTGCAGCACCCAAACAACTCATTAGGGATGTGTTGGCAAGGAATACATAAGACGGCACTACCAGTCCGAGTCGAGTGAATTTGCATTGACTACATCTTTTTTTACAATCCAAGTTCGTTTCAATTTCTGAGTGGTGAAACAATTAGCTAGTCACTATGTTGTTCCTTTTATCTTGTGAACATGAATCCAGTGTTTCAATACAGATCAACCTGCAAAATGTAGTCCTGGATAAAACAATTGAGGAAGGGTTCATGATTGAGAAAATAAGTTTCTATTGTTCCCAATTCAACGAGTGGTAACAAAAGCAGCTTTGTAAATGGTTTTAGCTATTTTCTGCACTATTTTACAGCTTACACTTACCAAATACATGAACAAATAATTATTATTAAAATTGTCATCAGATTTGGTAGTCCAACTAGTCAAATATTCGAATTTGGATCTTTTGGACTTAGGTTCAAGTCCCGCCCTCCCCAAATGAAAAGTTTTATTGGATATAAAAAGATAATGAACATGTTGTATAGAATTTGAAATATAATTTTTTTAATTTAATTGAAATATAAATCATTGACCTCATCTGCCTCGGCCCATTTGCAAAGTAAACATAAATTACAATTGGTTGGGTTGGTTGCCGCATAATTCGACAAAATGTCACTGGATTCCAACTGGATTTGCGCATGTGCACCATTGAGGACCAACAATTAGATATGGGGAGGACAAATAGAGGTGCGACAATGAGGTATAAGCTATGAGTCGGAGAAGAAAGAACATTGTTGACGGAGAAGGGGTAACCTCATATCTTCATTTTTTAAAGGTGTTTTTGTCATTTTTGAAATTTTGATTGAAAAATAAATTTTCTTTGTCGAGGAGTAACATAAATTTACACCGTTTAGTAAATGAATAATTTCAGAAAATACCCTCTAAAATAGGTAGAATCTCACATACCCTTAAAATTATTCTTCTCACTAAGAGCATTTCCAATGGTATGCTAATATTGGGATCAATCGTGTATCAAATGGGATAATGAGGTACAAATCTGCGAATAAGCCCGCGTCGTCTGATCTGAAAACCAACAATCTAGATGGATGCCAATTTCCAATAGCACGGGTCGTAAATAAAAAGTCTTCTATACTTAAAATTGCACTGAATCGCTTCAGAAAAGGGACATTATCAGATTTGAAAATCAAATGAATTCGAAGAGAGAGCAGAGATCCCTGATTCTCAGTGATTCACCGCAGAAGGCGTTCTTTCCCTTTCCCATTTCATGAATAGTCAAACCCTATTGATCTTCCTTGTGCCTTCGATATCTCTATTCATTCCACACAAACTCACGTCGTCGAAATTTTACTCTTGCCGTATTTCCTTTCGATCTTCGTGAACGGCTTCAACTAAGCAAAAATGACAGACGATTTTGAACTTGCCCAAGACGAAAAAGCAAGATTAGCCATGTTTTGGCTTCAATTCGGATTTTTTGTAGTTGTATCTCGTTTCTGAGTTCTATTTCCATTCTTTGTATAAGATAATTCCATGATTCCATTATTTGTCTATTATTCCATGATTCCATTTTTTGTCTATAATTCCATGATTGCATATCATACATAACTTCATTTTCCATTCACTGTCCCTTGTATCAGCGTTATCATGATTTCATTTTGCACATATTTCCATGATTCCAATATGCACACAATTCCTTTCAAATGCAATAGTGTTTACATAATTCCTTTTCTTCCATTCAAATGTAGTAGTGCATCTATGTTTCCATTTCCATGATTCAATTCATACAAATAAATATCGATGGCTTACTTAATTTATCATGATTCCATTGCAATGATTGACCCATACCTCAGTTGGTTGAAAGTGAACAGTCGGAGTCAGACGATAGCACTTTCATAAAGAATGTTGTGCGAAAAAGACACAAGCAACGTCGTGTTGCCGAGCAAACTATGGACGAAGATGAACATCAACCACAAATGTTGGTGAAGAAGAAATCCCCAATTATGGCTACCTCCAACAACTACGGCGTCAAGATGCACTTTTGCGAAGAAATCCCAAGAATACTTTTGTGTGCTTCACAATGTGTTGAACCATTTTGGATTGATTTTCTTTTCGGGTATAGGATACACTACTTATGTTTTTTTATTTTGGTCATATTTCCATACAATGTTAAATTGTATATGATTGGCTTGTTTTTGTTCAATCCTGTGTTCTCAAGCGCTATTACACTTTAGTTGTTCAATCCCTTGTTCTCATGTGCTATTATCCTTTGTATTCAAATGTTTTTACCAACTGCTATTATCACTTATTTCGTTGGAGGTGGTATGAACCTTTGTTCTCTTTCTTTTTTGTGTCACCTGGAAGTAGCTATGTACGACAAGTCAAACTGTGATGGAGTGTGCTTCTGATAACGTCAAACAATCATGGGAACGTACAAATAGAAAGTTCAATATTTCAAACCATATGCAGAAGATGAAAACATGCTTGTTCAAAATACTTGGATCATTA